>CM040930.1:34934405-35241634 GCA_023029165.1 Gobiocypris rarus | reverse complement strand
AACCATGGTTTTACAAAAAAAAAAAAAACATGGCTACTACAATAAACCCTAGTATATGCAATCAAAACTGAGTATACAGTTATAAATTAGTCCACCAGTAAACTTAGATTACAACACTTTTACACACAACAGTTTTTATTTAAATGACAATACCTTTATCGCACGTTTATCGATCATTACATCGGTCAACCCTCATCAATATTCTTTCAGCTTCTCTATGAACTGCTGTGAGAATGAAAGAAGTGTTTGCTCCTAACATTAATCTCCCAACGACTTTAATTGAATACATCTTTGATAAACCATATATCATGTAAGAGCAAAACAAAAATCAGCCAGATTAGTTAAAGTTAGTAATAAGTGAAAATACATAACTTCTGGAGTTCTGTGTTCGACTTTGCATACACTTAAAAAAACAAAGTGTACTGTGAGCTATATCCATATGACAACAAAGTAGTAAGTACAATGGTTTATGTAGTTAACTCGAGGTAGGGCTGAGTGATATGGACAAAGTTATCATTATAAAAATGTTTAATATCAGTCGATATTAATAATTATCAGGGTAAATGTCAAATCTTTATTTCCTTCAAATTTAAATGTTGACTTTTGCTAGAAGTTGGGTTTTAAACTAGTCTTTATTATCAGACAGGTTTGGGTCACCTGCATGATGACGTGTATCTTCAGTACAGTTTGCAGTGCAGGCTGCAATATTAAAGGTACACTATGTAGGATTTTTGCAGTTAAACCACCAGGCCGGTGTTATATATTTTGTTCCGTTGAGGTCTTACAATATCCCAAATGTTTCCAACTATTTGTAAATTGTGAGAAAATCGCTATTTTTTTTCCAATGAACCGGGACTCTGCACTCAAACTTGACATCATCAAACTACGCCTTTGTTTTGAATAGGCGCCCTTTAGCGGACGGAAAAGTTGCATAGTGTATAGGGTTGGGCGATTACCCCTAAATTGGCAGTTGACAATGTTTACAGTAAAACATTGCGATGGACGATGATATTGTCGTTTTTTTGTTTGTTTGTTTTTTAATAAAAATATATAATTTACTATATCTGTATTTTAATATCTCTTTAAATGAATACTATTTTCTACTTAAAAACTATCATTTATTATTTACTAAATCATTTGTTATTTTACTAACCCAAATAAGGACTCCATGCTAGGTTGCACATGAGGGGAAACAAAGTAGCTTCCTTCCACTTAAAGAGTTGTGCACTTTTATTTTAATATACCTCCTTACATAAATACTATTTTCTATTTAATACTATAATTTTGTTATTATCCCAGTGTTTTGTATGTGAATGCTGTTTTACGTGAATATATTACCACAGGATTGAAGCACAAAGCTTTGTTTTCAATGGAAATAAATTTGCAGTTACATCGCAGCCATGAAAACATAGGCTATTGATTCATGCCGAATGAGTGAGGTAGGCTGAGCCCAATTTGCCAGCTTTTTAAATATGTTTGCACCTGATTTTCCGATTTCCGTGAACTTAAACAATAGGCATAACCAAAAGGCTAACAGTTAGTCCATTTTATCCCACTGGACTTCTCGTTTCTTTTCCCAAATCTTCACTCGCGGCACACTCATTTTTGCAGGGAATTGTAAATGTTTCTTCCACTGTTTGTTAATAATTAAGTCTATTATAGAAACTAATATTCACTGGATGGTCAGATACCTTTTCACCGCTAGATGGGGGAAAATATCACACAGTGTAGCTTTTATTTAATGAATGAATGAAACCTGGACACAAGGTGTAACACATATGAGCAACTAAAGAATACATTATTTCGCTTAATCATATAACACAGACATTTTGATTTTTAATGCCCATCTTCCTACAGGAGAAGAAGAAGCAGGTAGGAATTACTCTGGGAGAAACTACAGACATACTATTGTAAAGATGGAGTTTGAGGAAGAACCCTCCAGAATAAAAGATGAAGAGACAGAGGAACAAATAGGTTGGTGTTTAATACATTTGAAGCTAAATTCTTAACACAGTGAAATATTTACATGAACATAAATATTTACAACTCAGTGAAAAAGAAACGTCCTCCCATTTTCAACTGCTTTTCCCCAACAAATTTATTTTGTGTAAATATTTATGTGAACATAAAACAATTCAACAACTGAGACATAAGACATAATTTTTAGAAAAATGAAAAGATTTTATCTTTCTGATTTCAATATTAAATAAAAAAACAAATGAATAGAGGATATCCTGGTTCAGCTGGAATATTAGGCTGCTGTCACTTTAAGAGCTGCATGGATCCAATATTCTGTTAAACAGGCATTTTCTGTGTTCATGTTCAACCGACTGTGTTTATGAGGATATTTTGACATATATTTGACAACTCTAGTGCAAAAATTAAAAGGTTATATGTAGGGATGCTCATATTGACTGTTAACCAAAATTAAGAATTTTGACAGATTAATACAATCAGTTAAAATGGTTTAAAAGGTGTAGCAACAATGAGTCTCGGGGAATAATTAATTCAAATGGGGTGAATATTCATGAGTATATGAATATGATTCGCTTGTCGTACACAAAAATCTTAACTTATAACGGAACCTTTAATCATGTAAAAGTAACCTTTATCCAAATTGATTTCAGTTAACCAAAATTTCTTCCGTCCTGTGAGTTGAAAATTAGATGTCTTCATCAAATATCAATCTTACAAACTTGAAGAAACATTATTATGCTGATCAGGACAAATCATATTTCCTATGTTTGTACAATTTGTATTACTGAAATATTAACAAGAAAATCAAGCTTTATAGGTAGCTGCGATCTTACGTCTCATTGACTTGATATCTGTGAGCAAAATAATACGGATTTAATTCCTTGAAATTATTGGGTTTTAATAAAAACTAGAGTATACAGAACTACGATATATACATGATGGTATATACATGGTATATACACAAGGTATATACATGATGCATATACATGTAGGTAGTAAAACAAACAATATGGTACAAACAGGGAAAAATCACACTTAACGAATAATATAAAAGGGGAAGAGAATGAAGGAAAGAGAGAATGAAAGATGGAGAGAGAGAGAGAGAGAGAGAAGGCTTTATCACGCAGTCCTTTGCAAGAGACCTTAAGTAATTGGGACTGTGTGTGTGAGTCAGAGGTCACAAGAGGGTGGTAGTGGTGCGGTGTAAAGTGCCTCGGATGCCATAAATTCAACGCTCACAATCTCACAATCTCTTCTCACAATCTCTTCGGGAGACATTGTGGCGCCAGTCGGAAAATTATCCGAAATGAGCATTCCTAATTATATGACCTTCAAATATTTATATGAATATAATAATGCCCAAATACGACTCAGGTTACTGTTCAAAATCCAGCTGTACCATTTACCTAGTTTAATATTAAATTTACATTATAATTCTCTCATAGTCGTTAATGTACTGACTTTTGTCCTTTACTAAATATTTTGACCTTTACTATTATAGTTGAACTGCTTGAATAAAGCCTTACATAGGCCCATAGGAGAATATAATAAATAAACTCTTCAGCTGGATACTATTGTGTAAAGTATAGCGTAACATAAAGACAACGAAAACTCAATGAAATTGGGAAATACATTGAATTATGTGACAAACCACTTCAGGTGGTTTTCAGATTATCTGGTGAGATTCTCAATTCAGTTAATGTAAGTTACGCCCTGAGGTAAATGTTCAGGCTGCTGACTCAGCAACGATTGTATTCAATTGTACTGTACAATCATAACATAGTACACATTATCTTAATTTCACAATGTCTTTATACATAACAATATTGCTGACCATAAACTGACTGGAGCCCTGTACTTAGATAAACACGGAAGTGTCTGAAAGCAGATGCCTATTAGCAGGTACTGAATATCCGTGGTGCTACAGAAATGCTGGTATCGTCACATTTTCAAAAAATAATTTTCTGGTACTTTTGACATCGGTACTCTGTTCACATCTGCAGCAGGACTATGGCATGTTCACACAGGCGATCAGGCCAAAATTATCTTTAAAATAAATTATCCTGAAAAGAGATGTTTCTTTTTTTCATGAGTTTATTCTCAGTGGTAAACTGGATTTGTGCTAAGTTGTAATTGAACCGTAGTTTCTCATGTGTCCTCCTTTTGCTGAATAATGGTAATTTATTGTGTTGATTTTAGACCCGGTGGAAGTGAATGAAGACAAACAGGAAGAACCTCATCATTTCATAAATGAAGATGGAAACACAGTCGCTTTAAAGACTGAAGAGAGTTTGACACTAAAACAAGCTCAAAAATCTGGAGTCAAAGGATCTTTCACCTGCTCTGAATGTGGGAAGAGTTTCACAGATAAATCAAACCTTAACAAACACATGAGGATTCACACTGAGAGAAACCGTTCACATGCTCTCAGTGTGGAAAAAGTTTCAGGAGCAAAACTCTCTCAATGATCATCTGCTCTCTCACTCTGGAGTGAGATCATTCAGCTGTGATCAGTGTGAGAAAACATTTGTTGTGGCATCAAACTTAAGAGCACATCTTATAATTCATGCTGCTGTGAAGCCTTACGTTTGTTCTGTATGTGGAAAGTATTTTACACAAGTGCACACTTTACAAGAGCATGAGCGTATTCATGCTGGTGTGAGACCTCATTGCTGCTTTGACTGTGGGAAGAGCTTTACTACATCGCGCACCTTAAAAAGACACCAGAAAATTCACACTGGAGAGAAACCGTACAAGTGCTCACACTGTGGGAAGAGTTTCACTCAGGCAGGAAACATGAAAGATCATGAGAAAGTTCACACTGGAGAGAAGCCGTACCAGTGCTCTTCATGTGGGAAGAGTTTCAGCCAATCATCTAATCTACGGATTCATGAGAAAAAGCATTGCCCGAAGTTTCCTAAATAAGCAAAGTTTATGTTCGGATTGAAAGTGTGCCGATTAATTATATAAATACACTGATCAAGCATAACATGGACATTCGGAATATTGTGTTGGTCCCTCTTTTGCTGCAAAAACAGCCCTGACCTATCAAGGCATGGACTCCCCTGAAGGTGTGCTGTGGTATCTGCCACCAAGATGTTAGCAGCAGATCCTTTAAATCCTGTAAGTTGCGAGGTGGGGCCTCCATGGATCAAGCCTGTTTGTTCAGCACGTCCCACAGATGCTCGATTGGATTGAGATCTGGGAAATTGGCGCCAAGCAAACACCTCAAAGTCGTTGTTGTGATCCTCAAACCATTCCTGAGCAATTTTTGCTTTGTGGCAGGGCGCATTATCCTGCTGAAAGACCACAGCTACCAGGGAATACCATTTCCATGAAAGTGTACATAGTCTGCAACAATGCTTAGGTAGGTTGTACGTGTCAAAGTAACATCCACATGGAGGGCATGACCCAAGGTTTCCCAGCTGAACATTGTCCAAAGCTTACTCTGAAGAGGACGCTCTGCCAGTGTGCTCCTTAGCACTGGGAGCTCCCTCTGCTGTCCATAAGGTACCTCTGAGCACCAGCCATTTCAAACCCAGCCTCCAGTGGCCACGCCTCTTAATTTGCATACACTCCCAATCCTCAGTCCTCAAATGCCCAATCCTAAATCCCCAATCCTAAATGGCTAAATGATTAAATGCCCAATCCTAAATACCAAATTCCCAATCCTAAATGCCCAACCCTAAATAGAAAATGCCCAATCCTAAATACCAAATGCCCAATCCTAAATACCGAATAAATTTCTTGGACTTTAAGTTTCAAATTTAGATTTTTAATTTTGGTTTAATACTTTTAGTTTTAGACTTTTAGTTTATAATCTGACCCAAAAATCCCTCCATATCATTTCACGGAAGAAAGGAACGTGTCATTCTTTTACTTTTGTTTAAGCTGATGTCAAGATCAAAGACCGCAATGCGAGAGAGAGAGTGGCATCAGCACTGCTAATATCATTTAGTCTCGCTTATTTTTAAAAGAAGACAACTGGCTGCGTCTGAAAACCTAGGCGATTACTAAAATAAACGATATGTCAGGGTTCTGTCACTTCGGTCTGACTCTTGGTTTTGTGACAGACACTCCTGTATTGTTTGTCTTGTCTTGTGTGAGTGCGCAGCTTCGAGCGTGCTTTTCTGTTCTTATGAGTTTATGAGCGGAGCGTGGTGTTCGTATCCCAGCACTTCGGTCTAGTTTGGTTTCCGTTTTGTGTTGGGATTCGGACATTCATGCTGCACGTGTTTGTCTTCTGTCGTGAGTGCACAGAAAGAGAATTAGCTTGTTTTTTGTGCACTCTGTCTTGTGTCATGTTGTGTAACATGCGTCTGGTGTTTTTTATGAGTTCTCAATAGGTGTGTTTGACCTCGGCTGCGGCTGGATCTAACCAATCGGCGAGAGTAACCGCATGCTGGCGGGGGGAGAAATACATTTAAAAAATGTATTTAAACAAATCCACAGAAGCACAAAGTGAAGACAGACATGAACCCTTATGTGTAATGCACCTCACAGAGGGTTTTTATTTATTTTATGAAAACTATAACTTATATACACCACAAATACAAAAATAAACAGAAATAGAGTAAAGCATCAAAAATACCAACAGACTGATCTTCCCCAAAACCCTTTGTTTCTTGAAAAATGAAACTAGTCAAATGAAGAGAACATTTGAAATGTTTTCATGCTGAGCTTCAGATCAAACAGCTGAAGATCCTCCATGACAGAAAGCAAAAGCGCAGAGATACTTTAGTCTGTATGAAATACTGCAGATAATATGGAGCGTTAAACAGGCTTCAATCTCCACTGATTTACTGTAAAACACTCTGGACAGTGCAGTCATTGGTTTAAAACAAACACACAAGAATTCGATGTTAGCTTCACTTCCTGTCTCCTGAGAAACCTCCATCTGATGGATTTTTGAAGGCAGCACAGATGTATCACTGCCTCTGATATCCCATAATCCTGTGATTTCCATTCTGTGACAGTTGAGATTAAAATAAAAATGGCGTCTGAAAGTTGCGGTTGGTGGTCAGTTTTTGTGTGTAACGTTGTAACGTTTTTGACCAGTGTTTTCCAATTCTGATGTCATTTCTAGCAAGAAATTACTATGTTGTAATTAACCCACTATGAGACCTATTATGAAATCACAGCTAGAAAAAATAAACAACTTTATATTTTACATTTATTTCTAAAATTAGTTAGTTCTGCATCTGACCTTTTTTTAGGGTGCCGTCATTAAAAACTGTCTTTGTCCTATTTGAGTGAATTATTGTTGGCAAATTTCACATATACATTCAAATGCATTTTCTGAAATATAGTGAAAAGCTCTTAGGGTTTCAAAAAACATTAAAAAGCTTTGCTAGCATCCCATTTCAACTTGTGCTGCTACATTTAATTTGGAACTCAGGTGTGAAATCGTCAAAAACACTTCAAAAAACAAATTGTCAAATTATGATGCAACTTCACTCCTTGAAAAGTAGTGAAACCATGTCTAGGGCCCTATCAATCACCTGATTCAATGTGGCACCAGGAACGACGCAAGTGTTTTTTGCTAGTTTCAGCCCGACGCAGTTATCATTTTCACGTCCATTTAAATAGCAAATGCACTCGCAGCCATCTGTTCACCCATGGGCGTGCTGGTCTGAAAACCAGGTGTTTTCAGGCGCTATGTTGGCACCTTGCTATTTTGAGGAACTGAAAACGACTGTGCCATTGACCAACAAAAAAGTCAATAGCGCAGTATTTTATTTAAAGGGCGTGTTAGTAATATGGAACTATAGGCGTGTGCACGATGCACATACACTCTGCGTGTTACACACACGGACGCGCAGCAGCACAAACGCTTTTAAATAATGTTAAAGATAATTATTGTGTACATAAATTTATAAAAATGCCATATGCTCAGGAGCTTTGGTGGAATCCGGCTTGTCTCAGATGGTCTGTTTGCACGCTTTAACCTCGCACGAGCAGATCTGTTTCCTCTCTGGGAACGTGTTCAGATTTTTGCTCGCAAATATGCTGTGAGCACAACTGTTTTTAAAGGGAATGGGAGATGAGACTCTGATTGGTTTATTGCAAGTTACGCCCAAAACACACCCATTACTCATTTAGAGAATAGGTACAACCCTTTTAGACCATTTGCTGGGGCCCCAGTCGCTAAACTAGCGAAAAGTAGATTCGGACACGCTCTGAGTGCACTTGCGTGCACTTTAGACCATCCGCTTTGATCGTTAAATTAAGGCCCTTAGTGTGTAAGAACCATTAAAGAATCTTTAACATGGTTTCTCTCTCATAATTCCAAATCAATGATTGTAGCACAAGTGAAGATGTGTGAAAATCAAGTGAAATCAACAATACTTTTCTTTTTCGGTGTAACCCCACACTGTCCACACGTAACTCTGATTTTGAGCTGTTCAAACCTCACTTTTGGAGCATCCCTCAAACCGTGCCTGTCAGTTTCCTAACCACTGGTTGTAGTACGGATCACATAGGATAGGATAATGAACCCAAATTACGTTTTATGATGTGTGCGCGGCAGCCGTCCGTGAGGCAGCCGTCTTTTGAGTTATTATTAATTTTATTTTTATCAAAATGTGCATTAAAAATTACCAAAAACTTCAGAAAGCACAATGCACAATCGATGTACAATAATTTTTTTAAAAATTGAATTTGTATGCATTTCCTATTTAAAAATGAACTCACAATGGCAGCATGTGACCGAACATGTGTTAATGTCTCTTTCTTGTCACCAAAAATGTCAAGCACATGGATTGTAATTGTATTGGCTGAAGGGGATGTCATATGATAATACTTAAATGTATACATATTTTGTTATTTTAATATTATTATTAATATTAGTATTTTAAATGCAATTTTCTCAGCATAATTTTTAAATAACTATACACCATAGGGTTAAATATTCACTTCATTTTAAACAAAGCTTGTTCTATTTTGCAGTAGATCTTTAAACCTTTTACGCTGCCTCAGAAGTATTTCCGAAGGTACCATTGTGTTCAAACGCTGCCAACAAAATCATTGCCTGATAAAGCAGCGAGGGAATAAGTCACTGCCAGTTCTCAGACACAACTATCATTCATGTGTCAAGTGTCCTCTTGTGCTATAGGAGTCTGTCCAGCAGAGGGAGACACGCTGTGACTTCACTGACTGCTGAACGAGAGCTGAAGATGAAGGAGTAGCAAGCTGGATGTAGAGTAGTGATCTAAAGGGAGAACGACAGCAATTATAAAACAGTATAAAATGGCTTGAGAAGGCCCGGCCAGACAGTTTGAATTAGTTTTAAAAGCTTGAATTTAGAAGGTTTTAAGGTTAGGGGCGTTGCTATGCGCTTTGTTGGGGTGTTCCAAATGGTTGCTAAGGTATTCTGGGCCATTTCTAGGGTGTTGCAATGAAGCTGCTACTGTGTTTTTTTGGTGGTTGCTTAGGTGTTACCGTGTGGTTGCTAGGATGTTGTGGGTGGTGTTATGCTTTTGCTAAGCTATTATAGGTGATTGCTAGGCGGTTTCTAGGATGTTTTTTTTTTTTACCTCCATTTCACAGATGGATTTTGGCTTCATTGCCACTCTTGCCTTAATATTCAGCAATATCTGACTTAGCTGAACTGAGCTGGACGATGACATCACTGTATGACTGAACTCACTTCATAATTGATTAACTTTACACAGTCATTGCACTAACCTCAGCTGCTCAATAACACTATTGTCTGTTTAGAGCTGCTCTACAGCAGAACTGAATTCTGTTTGCATCAACTGAATAAAAGTAAAGCTGCTTTCAAACAATCTGTATTGCATAAAGCACTATAAAAAATGAAGGTGACTTGACTTTTGCTAAGATATTCTGGGTGATTGCTATGATGTTGCAATGCGGTTTGTAGGGTGTTTTGGATGGTAGCTAGGGTGTTGATAAGTTGTTCTGTTTGGTTGCTAAGGTGTTGCTATGTGGTTGCTAGCATGTCCGGGTGATCGCTTGGGTTTTCTGGGTGGTTTCTAGGTTTCCTGATGGTAAAAGGCCAAAAACACGTTTCAGTTTCACAAATCAGTTGTGCCTCCTTATCTCACCTCATCTGTGACTGTCTCTGATTCACCAGAATGAAACTTTACAGGTCCCTCTGCATCCAGACACACTGGAATAATAATAATAAGAAAAGATTTATAACTTTAAATCAGGACTTTATAAAGAACAGAATATGAAGTATAGGACAAACCGGGGCTAGTTGTCACAGGGTCTGTATTTTAGTAAATGCTTCAGTAATTTCAGGTTTTGAATTAAAAGCCCAACAACACAAATGCGTTCGCTGTAGTTTTATATTACAAAGTTCTTAATTAGGAACATTCTTGTAAATGTCAGTCTTTCAAACTAAAATTAACACAATTAAACACACTGACATACATTAAGACAAAGAATCAAATAGTAAGGGTTTATTGTGTTCAACCTTCAAATGCTGTTGCAGTTTAATTGGGGCAAGTTATCACATATTTTAAATGTTAGAAAATTGTTTAAAAAAAGTATAACATCAAAACAATGGTTTGGATTTTCTTTGTAACATTGTACTGGACAAATCTGTCTAATGTCAGGTTTCATTGTGACACCCGACCCCATAAAAATGTCGGCGTGGGCTAAGTGAAAAGGAAATAGCCTATAATCTTTTTGGGAGGAGCTCTTATCTAGTTAGGTACAAGTACAAACAGCTGCTTATCTTAGATCATGACAACTATCCTTCCGGCCTCGCCTTCATTTTAATCACTGCTGTATATAAGCTGACTCTTATTTTTTTGAAAATAGGCTCATTTTCCAACTCCCCTAGAGTTCGAATCCATTCAGTCGATCTCCGGGTCTGGCGGGAGCACTTTTAGCATAGCTTAGCATAGATAATTTAATCTGATTAGACCGTTAGCATCTCGCTCAAAAATATTCCGATATTTTTCCTATTTAAAACTTGACTCTTCTGTAGTTACATTGTGTACTAAGATCGACGGAAAATAAAAAGATGTGATTTTCTAGACCGATTATGGCTAGGAACTATACTCTCATTATTGCGTAATAATCAAGGAACGTTGCTCCTAACCCTAACCATGAGTGCAGCGGCGCAGTGATATTATGCAGCGCCTGAAAATAGTCCCCAGCGCGCTCTAACCCTAAGGCATTAGTTGAGGAGACAGCCATTGTATTGGTGTCCGAAACCATAGTGGATGTTATTGAGTGCACTCATTCAATCCCACATTGCACCACAATAAGGCATTAGTTGAGAGACAGCCATTTGTATTGGTGTCCGAAACCATAGTGGATGTTATTGAGTGCACTCATTCAATCCCACATTGCACCGCAATAACAAGTGTACAGCCGATGAACACGCAGCGGCTATTCGACTTTACTCATTCGTTTTCATTCACTCCTTTAGCCTCCTTTAGGTGTATTGGTTCACTAACAGATTTCAGATTCAACCTAAGTTTGTGTAGCTGCAGAGTTGGAACCGGCAAATTAAGTAACGTTAGCCGATTTACCAGTGCGATTAGCCATGGTTCTGTGCGTTGTAAAGGTTTGAATCTGCTCTCCTCCTCCCTTCTGCCCCAGTCTGTTCAGCCACACTTTCTTGCCTTTCACGTTCCAAAGGCTCATCTTCAGTGTATTCCGGTTCAAACAGATACAGTTCAGGTTTTGCACCAAAATAATGGCTCGTTTCCACTGAGCGGTACGGTTCGGTATGCTACGGTACGGTACGCATTTATTTGCGTTTCCACTGTCAAAATTTGTGACTGGTACCAAAATGCCGAACTGCACTGCATCACTTTTTTTGGAAACGAGCCATAAATGTCTTCTGAATCGTCTCTCACAAATGTCTACATGGTTACAAGGCACGCTCCCTGTGCAAGCAGGTTGTCACGTTGGTTATGTTGACGGATGTTAGTCTATTTTCAGGCGTAATATCATTGCGCGCTGCACTCATGGTACGGCAGCAAAGTTCCTTGATTATTACAGGAATGAGAGTTTAGTTCCTAGCCATATCTGTCTTTTTCAATTTCCATCGGTCTTAGTACACAATGTAACTACAGAAGTTTTATATAGGAAAAATAACAAAGCTTGTTGGTGATTTTTGAGCAAGATGCTAACGGTCTAATCAGAATCAATGAATTATGCTAAGCTATGCTAAAAGTGCTATGGCCAGACCCGGAGATTAGCTGAATGAATTTGAAAATGGAAGAACTCAACTCTAGGGGAGTTCGAAAATGAGCCTATTTAAAAAAAAAAAAAAAGTGGTGTTTTCTTTTAAGAAGTCTTCAGGCTTTAAGCTTTTAAACAAATAATCTCCTGGAGGAATATTCACTGAAATAAAAATGTGACAACTTGCCCCGGTCTTCCCTATCTGTAATAATAAGGCAAACGTATTAAGACCAAAACACAACTGCAGATAAAATACTCACTGTTTGGTTTTTGCTGCATGCTGTCTCTGCGAACAATCTTCAGTATGTGTTTCTCCCATGATTCACTGGGTCTTGAGTCTTTCTCCCTTCTGTCCATCTCTCATTTATAACTTTATCTCTTCTGTAGGGTCTGATATTCCAGATGTGATCCGTCACATCACCTCCCCTCCCCTCCACAGTAAAGACTTTCACTTCAACCGCAAAATTAAAGTAATCTCATATTCTGAATTCAGCTTAACAAAACGCATAAAGATGTGTTTCATTCACCTTCAGATGACTGTAAAAGCAAACCGACGAGGAGCAGAAATATCCACATTAGCTCTGTGTGTGAGAATCCTGTAATGAACTCTGAGGAATGACAGAACAAACACACCGAGAGACAATGGAACATGTGAGCTCATAAACTTTGGCTCCGCTCCACCTGTATTGACGCAAGCATTGCGGAAACATGACTGGGCAATGAGGAAAAAAAACCTTGAACTGACAGCTTCTGTTCTTGCATGATTGATTGCACTGATTGCCTAATGCCTCTTGCAGCAATACAATAAAACATCACTGTAAAATCCAACAGTGATTCGGCCCCACTTTATATTAGGTGGCCTTAACTACTATGTACTTACATAAAAAAATAAGTACAATGTACTTACTGTGTTCATATTGTGTTGCAAAATTTGCTGATATTGAGGTGGGATACGGGTAGGGTTAGGGACAGGTGTGGTGGGATGGGTCAGTTTAAGGGTAGGGTAAGGTGTAAGGGAAGTGTCAACTGTGTAATTACAAATGTAACTACAGAAATTAATTACAGATGTAATTACATGCAGGTATTTTTTTAAATGTAAGTACAATGTAAAAACATGTATGTACACAATAAGTGCAATGTATCAAATTATTAATTAAAATGTTAGGGCACCAAATATAAAGTGGGTCCAGTGATTCTAAATTAACTTTACTTTATGTCTTAACTTAATTGTAAAAAATCTAGTAATCTGTACTATATGCATACAATTCCTTGTTTCCTCAGAAAACCCAAGTTAAGATTAATTGATTGTTTGAGTGCCATTTTGTCAAGCAAAAAAACAAAAATCACCAATCACTCTTTCTGATGCAGTGATGCAACAAGACATCACAGTTATTTGGTTTCAAAGGAAGAGAAGTAATATATAGGCTTCTAACTTCTGACTTAATAATTAACTAAAGTTAATGATTTAGTCAGAAACGAAGGTCTGTAATGAGGAATGAAGAAAGTAAAACTAACCTATGTAAAATGTCCCTTTGCGTCATGTAATGATTGTGTACAATTTTATTGCTAACACTTACGTCATAAACACCTGTGAAACGTTTAATTGGGTTGATATAATTCCTCTATATGTAACAATATCTTGCAGCTGAACATGCTTGAGTCACACACAGTCTTTAACAGCATTGTTTACCAGATCTCTAGTGTAAGTGAACTATACTAACTAAGCATTAGTTAGCACAACATAATATTTCTATTTCACTTTACTTGTTTTTTTTTTTTAAGGCAAGCGCTTTGCAAGTCTAACTAATTCGATTTTACAGTGTAAAAATATTCTTAAAAATCAACCATTGAACTATTAATACCTTGACCTGCATAGGCCAAACAATATGCAGAATTATTAACATGACATGAGAAAACAGACCTCGGTATAAATGCAAAAACAACACAAGACATAAACACTGGACTAAATATTAAAACGAGATTTGTCAGTTTGATTAGACTTTTATGTCATCAATTAAAGATGTGGAAAGTGTTTTGTCATTACTTGTAAAGGTTCTAATTCGATTTATTTTGCTATCTTCAGTTGAATTTCATTCACTCAAGTCATCGAAACTTGAAAAATGCAAAAAATGTGATTGACAATGCAAGGTGATTGACAGATGGTGGTTATGCAAATGCAGTTTGACGTATCTTGTGGTTCAGAGAAAGTGTAGCTCAGGACATACAGTAGTTATAAACAGTGAAAAGTATGAAAAGTAATGCATTTCATTGGATTTACTTAACTTTTTTATGTCAACAGGTTCCATGTACAGTAACTGGGTGTTCAATTAAATTAACATTGTTTATTTCAGTAAACTTAAATCCAATGTCATTTACTTGAATCAGGTTAACATTCTTAATTTAGTCCAAAACTATTAAGTTCAATTATTCTAAAATGAATATCAAACAAAAACCAAAACAAGAAATCCAGTTTAATTGATTATTTTTTAGTGAAATACAATTTTTACAACATTTAAAAATGTTATCTAATGAGAAAACCTTTTACAAAATCTTATTGGCTAGCCAGAAGATGGTTTTGTTACATCCATGGCCTACCCAAAAGTTTTTTTTATTATTAAAACAACTTTAATTGTTATTAGCAGGTCATAACCCCAAGCACATGCTCTACACTTCACCACAATGATAACCCCAAAAACACTAACATGCCAGAATCTCTTTTAAATATAAAAATAAAAGAACATTAAACATTAACAAGTCTTCATATTTTTTTATCTTTTATTTCAACATTTACTCTCTGTTTATTCAGTCCTGTGCAAAGCATGATGGGAAGGGGAAATCCTGTCCCTGGTTTATATAATGCCGTTTTATATTAAACAAGCCTCAAATATTATTTTCGGCCTACTTGTCTGAAACATGTTCTTTCAAAATTGTTGAGCTAAAATGCAACAGTTTCAAGTCAGTTTAACACAATGCAATTGTGTTTGAATGAGAAACCTAATGCAATGGTGTTTAATAAATAAATAATATTTTAAATAAACTGAACAGTATCGGAAAAACATTTATTTGAGTGAATATTGCGTTAAAATGTACTAATTACATTACTTTTTAAGAAATGCGTTATGTTACTTTTGCACAACTTTTTCTCAGCTGAGCTTGTTTGTTTGTTTGTTTTTTAATAACAAAAAAGTTCTATTTTGGGGCAAATTTAAAGGCCCTTTCACACCAAAACATTAAATAAGGCTGAAGGAAATGCAAAATCCCATGTACGATAAAAACAAACAACACTTTCAGCTGTGCTGCGCTTCTGGATTGCAGAACAACATGAGGATGCATGAGAAGATAATTTAATATTTACTTAATCAATAACAACAAAAAAATCTAAATGAATTTTTGCTTATGGTTTAACTGAATCATCAAAGGTCAGAAGAAAGGACATTAGTCAATATCATGAGATTAAATGCATAGAAATGTTTGTTTTATTTAACACATTTAGTTATTGGAGGTTTGTGTGCATGGTTTCATACACAATCTGCACTCCCGACGTTTCTCAACATGGGGACAAGAGAGCTGTCAGTCAATAAATGGGAAAACAAAGTTACTTGCATTACTTATTTGAAAAAAAAGCGACTTGGCTATAAATGCAGTACTTTACAAGTTATTTGAAAAGAGTAATCTGATTACATAACTCCAGTTACTTGTAGTGCGTTACCCCCCAACACATCTCCATTCAAGATTAGATTTGATTTATGTTATTGTGAAGCATGGTTACACACAAATGGCAGTGACAAAGTGATCATAGCCTACGACAGAATACCATTCTTCACATCTTATTCTTTATTTTATGACTATTTTGATAATTATACAAATGGAAGTCATGCAATAGCTAATATAGTGAGCAAAATGTGCGACATCATAGACAAGTACAGAAAAACCTTTTCATTAACAATGATGGTAAAGATACTCATACTTTAAACACACTTGGCTGCAATCCAAAATTGTATTGCTGATGATTCTGGTTTTACAACTAACCTGCACATAGGTGAATTCCCTCGACCTGATGTTTACAATTTAACTTTGGTATTATGTGCGTAGATCAAGAGTACACAAATGAGGGAGTCAGATAAACAGGTATGAGCTCAAGCATAAAACAAAGACATGAAACATGCATTGTGCTGACTTGTGTTTGTGTTCTGAATGGTTTAAAATCGCTAGAAGGTGTAAATTGGCATGACAAAACTAGTGCGAATTATAAACTTTCACTCTATGATGCAGTGGCGGAGCCAGATGAGTGCCGCTGGGTGCCACCCCAAAATTTCGATCTCTACTTCCATTTCACCTCCTATTAAAAAAAGCACCTCCTTTTTTTTTTTTTGACTTGCGACGGCGCTGCACATTGTTCATGTATTAACATTTAATATTAAGAGAATAAATAGTAGGCACCAAAACACATAGACGCCACTTTTTTCATTCTTTGTTGACTGTGGTGGTTAGATTCACTGTTTTGCATTGCCTTTTAAACATGACAATGCGATGCGTCTGTTGCACGGCTTATGGTGCTTCATCAATAGCGCGAACACAATACGCATAAAGGTATGCCAAAAATATTAAAAGTATCACAGTAAACACAGATCGGCTATTGGATCCAATATCGTGCATTTGGTCTTAAAGTGACCTCAGCAGCCTATCTACCTCCTGGCATCTGTCATTAAAGAACAAATATCACGTACTGATCTTGACCGAATAACTTTAGTAGTTAGTTTTAACAGGCATTAATCTATATTTAATTTTTACAGTGAAGATTATGCAATGATATTTTACGTTTGATCATTCGGTTTCTGTACTGTTATACCTGAAACTTCATTCTTAGCACTGTTCTTACTTTATTGCTGACTGTTCACTTGTATTCAATAAGGTTTTAAATGTATATTATTAGGCTTATATTAGTGTTTTTTGCTGTGGAATATCAGTTGGAATCGAGAATTGGCAAATTTCACTGGTATCAACAATTTTGGTAGCTTATTTATTAGAATACAATGTTACATCGGTCAAAACAATGGAAACAAATAAGTATTACACACAATATTCTTTCATGGTCTTTGGACCCCTAAAGTAGCCTTGGCCACCCCACGGCCAGTCGGCCACTCCATGAATAAAAGTCTAGTTCCGCCAGTGCTAATGAATCCACAAATCACATGCCTGGATCATACTGATCACGGACCAATCACAATCCGTTCCACTACTACTTGACACCAGTTACCCTTGCAGTTAGTAGAAGGTGATTCAGGGAGCAACAGGCTCTTAGTGACTGACTTCTTGGTGAGTCTCATTCACTTTTTACTTCTCAGAGCTGGTTTATTTTGGAAATTAATTTCTGGACAGACACAAACTTTAAATGCTACAGTCTGTGAACATTTGCACCATTTCTGCCCCCAAGAAATGCAGTTCATATGACACAAATTGGTATTAAAGGCACAGTGTGTAAGTTTCACCACTAGAGGTCGCTTATTAAAACAAAGGCATAGCCGTGAATGAGCGTGGAATCATTGGAGTTGACGTCTTGACTCTTCCCCTCCACATCCGATGGAAAGGAATCTATGGACTCTGGCAAAAATCATGTTCATGAATGAGCAGGTTTATTAAGGTTTTATTAACGTTACACTGGTATGCAGCAGGACGAGCTGAGAGCTGCGGAGCAAATACTAATGAGAGACGATGCAATGACACGGTCCGCACGTTAAAACAGCTGATTTCTCTGGATTTAAACATTGCTGGAAACATTTGGCATAATGTAAGTACACATATCAATAAAATATATAATATTTATATAGTGTTTTTGGATATTTTGATCTAAAAATCTTACATATAGTTCCTTTAAAGAGGCATATGGGGTACGTTGTCAGGACCCTCCGGGGCTTTATTTCAGTTGTTTGCCCAATGCATCAGATCAAGACGCTTTTAATTCTTTGCATTTGTAAAAGAAGACATGATTTTATAAATATTTATAGGTTACTTTTATATTCTGGAGCAACCAACATCACTCATTCCCAAACCTACCCACTTCTCAACAAAATAAAACACGCAACAGGCAAGTAAAAGTCACAGGTATTTATTGCAAAAACTGACCAAAACGAGTATAAAAGTGTTAACTCATGTTGTATTCCAGGTCTTTTGAAGACGATATCTTTATGTAAAGAACAGAGTTGATCTTAACGTTTTAATCGCTGAAATTGAGTAATTTAAGAATACATTTGGGACTGAGAACCCTTCCAGGTATAAAAAGACGCAGTGTAATGTAGTAAATATACTTGCATGACCATCACAAAGTGTTCAGCAGAATCCACACAATACAGACATTTAATCCCTGCTGATCATTGTGCACTTAAACGAGACACTTGACACTAGTTAGGAGGTTCTTAAGAGAAAAATACTTTCTAAACGGAAGTAAAGTAATGACACGTTTGAAGAATGCCAGAATAAAGTCCCTGGTAAGCCTCTAAACAGTTTGTGCAACTGCTGTCATGAACTACCAGTTCAAATAGGAGGGAAATTTGATCTCAGTGTTGCTTCTTTAATATTGTCTGCCTGTGTCAGTATTATAGCTATATAAAAAATCTGTTTAAATATGTACACAGTACAGTTATAGTTATAGTCATGAAGACGTAAAAACAAAGCATTTTCAGAGGAAAATAGTGTTTTGTCTCCTTCTGAATCATCGACTGAAAGTGACGTCAAGAACGTTCTGCCAGTTAGATGAGAAAAGCTGCCGCTTTCTGAAGAGAAAAACACAATGTTAGAAATCAAAACACATGCAGGTTTATCCTCTGATTATGAGCTGTGAATCTCTCACCTCATCTCTCTGCAGGTCTGTCTGGATCAAGAGAGACTGAAAGCAAACAAACAGATGTTTAGGCTACAAGTTGAGTCCCATGATCATATTCCACCCTGAAAACCTTGAAAAGCAACTATTCGATTATAACATTCTGACTTAGTATTGCAGGTTTTATTCAACTCCATGCATTCAGATGAACTAAAAAGCCAAGTTTACTCAAATCTTATTGTGTGTACATTCTTACACTGTGGTATATTTGTCCAGACTGTTTCTCAGCTGCAGAATTAGATGTTTTCTGAATCCATGAGCATTTTCTTTTCCTCTATCCATTGTTTTTTCCTTCTGTGCAGGTTTGTCTTCATCGTGCTTGTCTTCTTCAGCTGCGTTTGGTTCTCTCTCTGGCATCTCTTTTAGTTTTCTTGTCATATTACTGGTATGAAGTATCATTCTTCTTATCTTACATCTGCAAAACACACAAAATATAAAACCGCATCACTATTAAAGAGAAATCATGTATTTCTGACTGGACAAACACTAGCATTACAGAGTAATCAGATATTCAGTGCAGGCCAAAAACTTGAGACCACATTCTGAGATAAACCTATAGAAAAAATGTTGCATTATAGATATGATTAATCTTAAATGAGTGATTATTGGTTGTTAACTGTTAAAAAGGGTCCGATTTTCTTGCTTCCAATGAAAACGCACAGTGATCTTTGAAACATGTAACACTTTACAATACGGCTGCACTAATATGCATGAATTCATGCTTAAAAATGCACAGATAATCATGAGTTAATGTATGACTCATGAAGAACTAAACCATTTATTAATGATTACTGCATCAGCAACTAATGAACATTATTATGATTAATAGATTATGTAATCGATAACAAGTAACGTCATTACATAATGATACCATTGCAAATCATTAGCTAATGAATAATTAAAGCAGACAACTGGAAGTTGAAACGCATGGCTTCGATCCATTGTAGTATTTAACACATTACATTAATAGTTAATATTATAGGTTATTAGGAATTAATAAATTATGACATGTTTACCTAATAACAATTTATGGATTACTTAATCTATTAATCATACAGAATGTTCATATTAATAAATGATTTAGATCTTTATGAGTCATTCATTAACTCTATGCATGAATTAATGCACATTAGTTCACTTGTATTGTAAAAGTTTTACATGTTTTCAAATCAGCAAAACAGTGACATAAGTCACTTAGATCAGCTGAACTTGGTTTGTTGTCCGTCCCTCGTTTCCGTTTGTCCACTGTTGGTGGAAGGTCATTTAGTATAAATGCTCCTCAGTTATGGAATTCCTATACCTCTTACACTACGAAATACCTCATCTGTGGGTGCATTTAAGTCCCAGTTAAAAACATATCTATTCAACAAGCATTTCGGATAATGCAATAATATGTATCATGTGATAATTGTATAGGTGTCTAAATGTACTGTAATGTTCAATGTATTGAGCTATGGAAAGGCGCTATATAAATAAAACTTCTTCTTCTTCATAAGTCATTGTCAAGTGAATATACATTATCTGCTTTCAACTGCAATGTATAATGTTGCTTTAAAACATAGCTGTGCATTATCGTAATCTGAATGTGATCTAGAAATGCAAAACTAATGACACACTCATGAAACACTCACCTAGATCCAGATCTGGGATTATTGATTCTTATTTTAATTCCTACTTCAGATTGTTTCATTTAAATCCGTGTAGAAGACGACTACTAAAACGCAGTAGAGAACAGCAGAATCCACCAGGAAATGACTGAGTAAATATTTCCATCTGCTTTTCTGACGCATGAAGCAAATGGAGAAAGTGCCTTAACTGGTTTAGCCTCTTTTTTCTTTTCTTTTAAAGTTAATCTGGTTTTTGTTAAAACTTTACAATAACTGATGATCCAGTTCATTTCATTACAGGACTTGGCCACCGCAAGAATAAAGACATGTAATACCATGACATCACCCAATTCGAAAATAAAAACTCTTTTTAAAGTATTGTTACTGATTAATCCAGATCTCAAGGGTCGCTCAGCACTGAATTCAGAGTCAAGGTTTTAATATTCAGGATCAGATGTTTTAAGAGCTGAAATCCAATTAACCGCATAGCAAACTACAAATGTGTAAAAAAATAAACATAAAACAAATTTTTTGACATGCTGAAACTAACTCTGCAGCATTAGTGAGGTCCATATGCAAAATGTATTTTATATTTATTTTTATGTACAATCCAATATGCAACACGGAATACTGTTAATTAATTGAAGTCGTGTTTAAATAGAAAACCAAAGTAAACAATGAGTGAATTTGATATTTCTTCTCTTAACTCCATGCATGCGTATCAATGAAAAAATCTAAAACAAAAATTTCAGCCTGCTCAGGTCAGTTTGGCTCTGGTTCTCAACATCCCTAGCCCAAGCTTGTTTTCAGATCATCAGCATCGAGGTTTCACAAACAAGGTTTAAGCTAGTACCCGACTAAAATGCCTGTTTGAGCTGTTATTAAGGGTTAGTTCACCCAAAAATGAAAATTAGCCCATGATTTACTAACCCTAAAGTCATCCTAGGTGATGAACACAATAAGAGTTATATTAAAAAAGTCCCGGCTCTTCCAAGCATTAGAATGGCAGTGACTGTTGGGTCATTTTGAAGTCCATAAAGTGCATCCATCCATAATATAACTGCTCCACACAGCTCCGGAGGTTAATAAAGGCCTTCTGAAGCGAAGTGATGCATTTGTGTAAGAAAAATATACATATTTAAAACTTTATAAAGTTAATTATTTAGCTTCCGTGAATTGCCTTCCGTATTGATGAGAATGAAACGGCAGATAATGCAGCAAAATGGGCTTTGAGGAGTGGAAATAAGTACATATGTAAATATTAGTAAGTCGGAAGCTAAAGTGGTGATTAAAGGACAAATAGAAAAAGTTGTGGCAAAATCAATGGAACAAAGAAAGTAAAGGAAGATATCTGTTCCAAAATAATCCATTAGTTGGGAGTACAGGGTCTGGGGGACGAAATAGAAAAGAGGAGAAGGTTATTACAAGAACAAGGAATGGACATACTGGGTTAAACAGTTCTCTCTACATGATTGGAGAACATGATGGGAATAAAGTGTGAATATTGTGGAGAGCAAGAAACAGTGAATCATGTTTTATTACATTGCCAGAAGTATGATACGAGAGAGAAGTTTTTAAGAGAAAATGGAGAGGAAAATATCAGTAATATTCTTAAAACATCTGCAGGGGACAAGGGTTGGAAACTTCTTCTAGAGTATATAGGATCAACAAGATTAATGAATATAATTTGAGAATTATATTTTATTTATTTAGGCTTATTTATTTATTTTGATTTTATTATTATTATTATGTTTTTATTGCCTTGAAAAAAATCTTATAATTTGGGTGTTTATATCAACAGTATGAAGCTGCAGACTCGGAGCCTGCACCTACAGTCCCGCAAAATAACGATTGCAAAATCGTTATTTTGTGTATATTTATTTATAAGACCGTAATATTGCATCCTATTGTTTTAAATGGCATTTGGATACGGGTGTAATACGATCTTCAGAACAGCAGGAGGCGCTGTCGCAAAAAAATCGAGGGGTCTGAGAATGCGGGACTCTGAATGCGGGACTGTAGGTGCAGGCTCCGAGTCTGCAGCTTCATACTACTCGTTTATATCATTAGTCCATACTCCAGATCAGTCGGTGGCGGTATTGCGTCCGAAAGTTGTTTGCCAACCGCCAATAAAAACAAAAGAAGAAGATGGAAGGGACATAAACATGAGAAGTGGAACACAGCCGTTCATTCTGCTCTAAATCTGATGTTTTCACACTGTGAGTACATTCATTTATCATTTATTAGGACAAATCCACATCCAAACGACTAAACGAGTCGGTTCATTTAGTGAATCACTCAGAAATTAATCGAAATGAACCGAATGATGTTGTTCATTACACTCGAGAAACGTAAACTCATTACTGACTGGTTCACATTACAAAAGGATAAGATTATGAGTTCTGTTTTCATTTCATTTAATGTAACCTGGTAACCAGCGTTTTTAAATGCATGTAAATCATATTTAATGTAAGAGCAACATACTAATCAGCTGGAGGAGGAGTAGAATTGTTTCTAACAGTTGTTTGAGTAAAACCATGAATGAGAGCCATGCGAGTTTAAATGCTGGGAATATTCCCATCTTTCCACAGGAGGAGAAGAAGCAAGCAGGAGGAATTACTCCAGGAGAAACTACAGACATACTATTGTAAAGATGGAGTTTGAGGAAGAATCCTGCAGAATAAAAGATGAAGAGACAGAGGAACAAATAGGTTGGTGTTTTCCTTCATTCTCTTTAATGAGGAACATTAAGATGAAAACTTACATTGGACAATACTATTTATTTTCTTAATAACTAAGACCTGGTGTCCTCTACCAAAATCTCCATTTGTTTATTATGCTCCAAATAATGTAATGACATAAACTAAATTCATAAAAAATATACTAATAATAATGTTCTGGTTCTCAGGGGGATATAACAATTAGGAATAGGAATTTTCCCAAAATATTGTATTCAAATATTTGGGCTCATAAAAAAACGAATATTCGCATATTTTTAGAAAAGGAGAAAGACGATATTTTTTGTCACCATTTCTGAAAAAGCTTACAATTAGGCAATATACACAACAAGCTTACGTTATATCTTAAGGTTTTCTTTCAGTTCAAAACATTAAATAATATGTGTAAACAAAAAATACAGGCCTAAAGAAGAAAAGCATTATATGAGGTCAAGCAGCGCGAGCGGAAAAAAACACATTAATAAAGCAGAGCGCCAGTTATTGTGCAGAATATCGTGCTCATGTTGACGAAAAACAATATCCTTTGGATGATATTATTCTTGGGTGAGAATGCGGCCTGCTGACAGACATTGCAGAGATACAAAGATAGCGGAGTTAAGTGAAGTTTCTAGATAGACCTACAACCAATAAGAGCAACAGAGTAAATGACGTATGTTGAGCGACGCATAGTAGTGGGAAGTTCGGATCATTTGACAGACAAATCTTTTTTTCAAGTCATTTCGTTCATTTCAGCAGAATATAATTCAAATGTCACATGTTCAATTCCCCAACACACCTAGTACTTATGCAAACATTGATCACATTTGGAATAAAAAATAAATTATAAGCTAATGCAGCCAAGGCCAAACTTTATGAAATGATTCATTAATTGCTTAGCTGGGTCTTCAGGCTATGCAGTCTGTTAGTTCACCTCACCTCCAAATCCAAGTCATTCTTTCTTGACACTTCACATTTAATCACGCCTGTTCCTGGAAAGTTTAGTAACGTTACACCTCTCCTGTCTTTGGGTTCGAAGTCGTTAGTTCGGTCATCAGTGTCTAATCTGGGCCGTGACAGCCCAATAAGCAATTCATGCAGTCCCGAAAACAGAATTGATTAGTTCAGATCTCGAGTCTTCGGGTTCCAGTCATTCGTTCTCACAGCCCCGTAGGCTGAGTGCAGAAGATCCTGTACAGAACCAATGGCCTGTAGCGCATGCACGGTCAACACAAAATGAACAAATCGCTCTCTGAGACTACTCGCTGTTCCCGAGTCATATAGATTAGTTAAAAAAGAACGAATCGTTCATGAACGACGCATCACTAGAACTCAAATGCATGCTAAAAGAAGTAGAAGATGGTGACGTGGATGGTTATGTTGCGTTATCTGTCCATCATCCTATAAAGCCCGCCCAGTTTCTGTTTGGGCATAATTATTCCTCAATGGATCAAGTCCAGACCAAATTGCCTGACCTCAAATGTTGTGGGCGGGCTAAATTCGGCTGGCATCCAGGCTAGCAGACGACATATGATCAATTACAATCAACTTATTAACCCACTTCACAGCGCTTTTCCACATTTTATGTTACAGCCTTATTCCAAAATGGATTAAATTAATTTTCCTTCATTCTACAAACAATACCACATAAAGGTGAAAGAAATTAGTTTTGGCATAAAAAAAATTCAACAGCCTTTGCATTCACAGTCTTTGCTCAATACTTTGTTGAAGCACATTTGACACCAATTACAGCCTTAAGTATTTTTGAGTATGATGCTACAAGCTTGGCACACCTATTTTTGGGCAGTTTCTCCCATTCTTTTTTGCAGGAACTCTCAAGCTCCATCAGGTTGGATGGGATCGTCAGTGCACATACATTTTTAGATCTCACCAGAGTTATTCAGTCAGGTTTAAGTCTGGGCTCTGGCTGGGCCATAAGGACATTCACAGAGT
Organism: Gobiocypris rarus; assembly: GCA_023029165.1. Classification (NCBI taxonomy): domain Eukaryota; kingdom Metazoa; phylum Chordata; class Actinopteri; order Cypriniformes; family Gobionidae; genus Gobiocypris; species Gobiocypris rarus. The sequence continues at coordinate 35,216,339 of CM040930.1, read as the reverse complement.
TGTCCCGTAGCCACTCCTTTGTTATCTTGGCTGTGTGCTTGGGGTCATTTTCCTGTTGAAAGATGAAACTTCGCCCCAGTCTGAGGTCCAGAGTGCTCTGGAGCAGGTTTTTATCAAGGATGTCTCTGTACATTGCTGCATTCATCTTTCCCTCGATCCTGACTAGTCTCCCAGTTCCTGCTGCTGAAAAACATCCCCACAGCATGATGCTGCCACCACCATCCTTCTCTGTAGGGATGTATTGTCCAGATGATGAGCAGTGCCTGTTTTCCATTCAGGTCAAAGAGTTCAATCTTTGTGTCATCCGACCAGAGTATTTTGTTTCTTATGGTCTGAGAGTCCTTCATGGGCGTTTTGGCAAACTCCAGATGGGCCATCGTGTGCTGTCTGGCCACTCTACCATACAGGGCTGATTGGTGGAGAGCTGCAGAGATGGTTGCGCTGGAAGGTTCTCCTCTCTCCACAGAGAAACGCTGCAGCTTTGTCAGAGTGACCATCAGGTTCTTGGTCACCTCCCTAACTAATGCCCTTCTCCCCCGATTGCTCAGTTTGGCCGGGTGGCCAGCTCTAGGAAGAGTCCTGGTGGTTTCAAACATCTTCCATTTACGGATGATGGAGGCCACTGTGCTCATTTGGACCTTCAATGCTGCAGACATTTTGTCTGTACCCTTTCCCAGATCTGTGCCTTGATACAGTCCTGTCTCAGAAGTCTACAGACAATTCATGGCTTCGTTTGTGCTCTGAAATGCACTGTTAACTGTGGTATCTTATAAAGACAGGTGTGTGCTAGGCTTGCTACGATAGTCAGTGTTGCCGGTATTACCGGTGTTCAGACTCAACACCGGTTACATCACTTGCACACTGTGGCACCGCCCCACCGCTTAAATCTTTTTTTTTATAGTACAAATACAAACTGAACGTGTCTACTTAATAAAGCATGTTCAGAGCAGTGTCGCATAACACAAACACAGCAGAAGTCAGATTTCATTTATTACGAGAGCCAAGAGCAGAAAGACCAGATGATTATGGATGATTTCGTTACAAATCGAAATGTAAAGGCACCTAACTAAGTGTGTTTGTCAGTGCACCGTGCACATTTTGAATAATAGGCTAATGAACCCACAATTCAAGCAACCTGCTCCTGAATTGGCGCTAATCCAAACCGAAACTAAAATGTGTGCAGCCGCTGAGCATTTTCAGCATTTCATTTTCAGTTAATAATAATAATAGATTTTATTTATAACACACTTTTCATTCCAAAGAATCTCAAAGTACTACAGGGGAAAATAACAATAGAAAATAAAAATATAGAATATTAAAAACAATCAACACATAAAAGCCTTTCTTTCATGCATATGGAAGCTGAACTTTCATATGAATTCATTGAAATCACTCGCTTTGATCCGCTCCGTGCCAGAGCGGCCGTGTGCATTACTTCTGGTTATATAGAATTAGCGATTTAAAAGACCAGTCGGTGATACCGGTATATCCGGTGTTGTCACATGTCGTTTACCTGGTGGGAAAATTTTCTCACTGTCACATCCCTAGTGTGTGCCTTTCCAAATCAGGTCCAATATACTGAATTGACCACAGTTGGACTCAAAGTTCAAGAAACATCTCAAGGATGATCAGTGGAAACTGGAGCACCTGAGCTCAATTTTGAGTGTCATGGCAAAGGCTGTGAATACTTATGAACATTTTAATTTTATTTATTATTATATTAAAAATATATATTTTTTATTTATTTTTTATACATTTGCAATGATTTTAAACAAACTTCTTTCATGTTGTCATTATGGTGTATTGTTTTTAGAATTTTGAGTTTTAGAATTTTGAAAATAATGAATTGAATCCATTTTGGAATACGGCTGTAGCATAACAAAATGTTGAAAAAGTGAAGCGCTGTGAATACTTTCCCGATGCACTGTACATCTAAAACTAGATACTAGTAGACACCGTAGTAAACTAGATTTGTGCTGAATGTAAACTGAACTTTTTCTCATTTGTCCTTCTTTAATTGAATTTTGGGAATTTAATGTTGATTTTTAGATCCGAAAGAAGTGAATGAAGACAAACATCTGTTTCAAAAACCTCATCATTTAAAAAATGAAGATGAAAATGGAGTCGTTTCAAAGACTGAAGAGAATTTCACACAAGAACAAGCTGGAGAATCTGGAGTCAAAAGATATTTCACCTGCTCTGAGTGTGGGATGTTTTACGTGCATAAACCAGACCTTAAGAAACACATGAAATCTCACACTGGAGAAAATCTGTTCACATGCACTCAGTGTGGAAAGAGTTACATCCATAAAAAAAATTTAAATGAGCACATGAGACTTCACACTGGAGAAAGACCGTTCACCTGCACCCAGTGTGGAAAGAGTTTCACTTACAAAAGGAATCTCAAAGATCATCTGCGCTGTCACGCTGGAGTAAAGTCGTTCAGCTGTGATCAATGTGAGAAAACATTTGTTTCTGTCCAAAACTTAAGATCACACCTTAAAGTTCATACTGGTGTGAAGCCTCACATTTGCTCTTTTTGTGGAAAGAGTTTTTCACTACTAAAAAATTTACAAGTTCACCAGACCATTCATACTGGTGTGAGACCTCATACGTGCTTTGACTGTGGGAAGAGCTTTAGTACATCGAGCAACTTAAAAACACACCAGAGAATTCACACTGGAGAGAAACCGTACAAGTGTTCACACTGTGAAAAGAGTTTTCATTACTGAAAAATTTACAAGTTCACAGCGTATTCATACTGGTGTGAGACCTTATATGTGTGTTGACTGTGGGAATACCTACACTACATCCAGTGCCTTAAAAATACACCAGAGAGTTCACACTGGAGAGAAACCGTACAAGTGCTCACACTGTGGGAAGAGTTTCTCTCAGCCAGGACAACTGAAAGATCATGAGAGAGTTCATACTGGTTTAAGACCTTATATGTGCTTTGACTGTGGGAAGACCTACACTACATCCAGTGCCTTAAAAATACACCAGAGAGTTCACACTGGAGAGAAACCGTACAAGTGCTCACACTGTGGGAAGAGTTTCTCTCAGACAGGACACCTGAAAGATCATGAGAGAGTTCATACTGGAGAGAAGCCGTACCAGTGCTCTTCATGTGGGAAGAAATTCACCTACTCCTCTAATCTACAAACTCATAAGAAAACGCATTGTTGTCTAAGTGAGTGAAAGCACTTGTGAAACAATTGTGGCGTCAGTCTATTTAAAACTGTGAATGTTCATGAGCTGTTCAATGATGTTAGAAACTCACTCTTGAAATTAAATGAAAATGGATGATTGAAATCAGTCAAGTTTGGTCATTGGGTAGTTTATGGTTGAATGGGGTTTATTAACGTATATGGCCAATAATCTACTGATTTCAATGAGAAATAAAAAGGAACAGTGACCTATTATAGTGACCTAATGAATACATTTACTGTTTACGTGTAATCAAAGGATTTTAACATTGTATACAACACTGTTAAATAACTCTATAGTAGACTTTAAGTCAATGATGATTAGGTAGAAAATAAATCCTTGCTGCACACTTATTTTACTGAACTATTATTTAATAGCTTTGATTCTCTTTTTTTTTAAAAGAGGGGGTCTATGAACCTATAAAATGGGCAGTACCACAAATTTGACTGTTGATTGTGCCATTTTTATAACATGGATCATTAAACATCTCTAAATCTGTGTTTTGTTACATTTATTCGAGAGGAATTTAGGAGGCTCAATTTAAGAATCTAAAATCTGTTTTATCTCCTTCCATTAAATGCCGTGTTGACCTCTTCTGATTGTCTTCATGTTAGATACATTTAACTGAATGTTCTAGATAAGAATCAGTTACACATTCACTTAAATGTGGGATTTTTATGAATGTTCCTTTCAAACCCATGTTATATTAGGTGGCCTTAACTACTATGATACAATGCACTTATTGTGTACATACATGTTTTTACATTGTACTTACATTTAAAAAATGACCTGCATGTAATTACATTTGTAATTAATTTCTGTTGTTACATTTATAATTACACAGTTGAGACTTACTTTACACCTAACCCTACCCTTAACTCGCACACACCACCACACCTGACCCTGACTTTACCCTTAAACTTACCCACACCACCACACCTGTCCCTAACCCTACCCTTAACTCGCACACAACATCACACCTATCCCTAACTTTACCCTTAAACTTACCCACACCACCACACCTGTCCCTAACCCTACCCTTAAACTTACCCACACCACCACACCTGTCCTAACCCTACGCTTAAACTTGCCCACACCACCACAACTGTCCCTAACTTACCCTTAAACTTACCCACACCACCACACCTATCCCTAACCCTACCCTTAAACTTACCCACACCACCACACCTGTCCCTAACCCTACGCTTAAACTTACCCACACCACCACACCTGTCCTGACTTTACCCTTAAACTTACCCATATCACCACACCTGTCCCTAACCCTACCCTTAAACTTACCCACACCACCACAACCTGTCCCTAACCCTACGCAAACTTACCCACACCACCACAACTGTCCCTAACTTTACCCTTAAACTTACCCATATCACCACACCTGTCCCTAACCCTACCCTTAACTCGCATAACACACCTGTCCCTAACTTTACCCTTAAACTAACCCACACCACCACACCTGTCTCTAACCCTATGCTTAAACTTACCCACACCACCACACCTGTCCCTAACTTTACCCTTAAACTTACCCACACCACCACACCTGTCCTAACTTTACCCTTAAACTTACCCACACCACCACACCTGTCCCTGACTTTACCCTTAAACTTACCCACACCACCACACCTGTCCCTGACTTTACCCTTAAACTTAACCATATCACCACACCTGTCCCTAACCCTACCCTTAACTCACATACCCACACCACCACACCTGTCCCTAACCATACGCTTAAACTTACCCACACCACCACAACTGTCCCTAACTTTACCCTTAAACTTACCCACACCACCACACCTGTCCCTGACTTTACCCTTAAACTTACCCACACCACACCTGTCCCTGACTTTACCCTTAAACTTACCCACACCACCACACCTGTCCCTGACTTTACCCTTAAACTTACCCACACCACCACACCTGTCCCTGACTTTACCCTTAAACTTACCCACACCACCACACCTGTCCCTGACTTTACCCTTAAACTTACCCATATCACCACACCTGTCCCTAACCCTACCCTTAACTCGCACACAATACCACACCTGTCCCTAATTTTACCCTTAAACTAACCCACACCACCACACCTGTCCCTAACTTTACCCATAAACTTACCCACACCACCACACCTGTCCCTAACTTTACCCATAAACTTACCCACACCACCACACCTGTCCCTAACAGGGGCGGCAGTGGCTCAGTGGTTCATGTAGATTGCCTGCAAACCAGAAGGTTGGTGGTTCAATCCCCGGTTCCACCTGACCAAGTGTCGAGGTGTCCATGAGCAAGACACCTAACCCCAGCTGCTCCTGACGAGCTGGATGGTGCCTTGCATGGCTGACACCGTGTATGAATGAGTGAGTGGATGGGTGAATGTGAGGCAATATGTAAAGCGCTTTGGATGGCCATTGGTCTGTTAAAAGCGCTATATAAATGCAGTCCATTTACCATTTTACCTAACCCTACCCTTAAACTTACCCACAACTGTCCCTGACCCTACCCTTAAACTTACCCACACCACCACACCTGTCCCTGACCATACCCTTAAACTTACCCACACCACCACACCTGTCCCTAACCCTATGCTTAAACTTACCCTTAACGCTTAACCCTACTCTTAACTCGCACACAACACCACACCTATCCCTAACTTTACCCTTAAACTTACCCACACCACCACACCTGTCCCTAACCCTACCCTTAAACTTACCCACACCACCACACCTGTCCCTAACCCTACGCTTAAACTTGCCCACACCACCACACCTGTCCCTAACCCTACGCTTAAACTTACCCACACCACCACACCTGTCCCTAACCCTATGCTTAAACTTACCCTTAACGCTTAACTCGCACACAACACCACACCTATCCCTAACTTTACCCTTAAACTTACCCACACCACCACACCTGTCCCTAACTTTACGCCAACTTACCCACACACCACACCTGTCCCTAACCCTACCCTTAAACTTACCACACCACCACACCTGTCCCTAACCCTACCCTTAAACTTACCCACACCACCACACCTGTCCCTAACCTTACGCTTAAACTTACCCACACCACCACACCTGTCCTAACCCTATGCTAAACTTACCCTTAACCACCCTACTCTTAACTCGCACACAACACCACACCTATCCCTAACTTTACCCTTAAACTTACCCACACCACCACACCTGTCCCTAACCCTACCCTTAAACTTACCCACACCACCACACCTGTCCCTAACCCTACGCTTAAACTTACCCACACCACCACACCTGTCCCTAACCCTATGCTTAAACTTACCCTTAACGCTTAACCCTACTCTTAACTCGCACACAACACCACACCTATCCCTAACTTTACCCTTAAACTTACCCACACCACCACACCTGTCCCTAACTTTACCCTTAAACTTACCCACACCACCACACCTGTCCCTAACCCTACCCTTAAACTTACCCACACCACCACACCTGTCCCTAACCCTTTACCCTTAAACTTACCCACACCACCACACCTGTCCCTAACCTTACCACCACACCACCACACCTGTCCCTGACTTTACCCTTAAACTTACCCATATCACCACACCTGTCCCTAACCCTACCCTTAAACTTACCCACACCACCACACCTGTCCCTAACTATACCCTTAAACTTACCCACACCACCACACCTGTCCCTAACCCTACCATTAAACTTACCCACACCACCACACCTGTCCCTAACCCTACCATTAAACTTACCCACACCACCACATCTGTCCCTAACTTTACTTGTATCCCACCTCAGTATCAGCAAAAGTGTTTTGCAATACAGTATAGACACAATAAGTACTTTTTTTAATGTAAGTACATATTTGTTAAGGCCACCTATTATAAAGTTGGACCTTTCTTGCTGTATATGCGGTTTAATCTAACAAGTTTTGAATGATGTATTTGTCTTGATCCACTGGCTTGTGACCCTCTTTTTCTGCTCTCATTTTAATCATTGAAAGTAAATGTGATGTAAATGTAATTTTAAGTTATGGATGTTGAATTAAAACTAAAAACTATTAATTAAAGTTTGACTAAGTAGTAATGAATCTCTAATAAAATCAGTGCTGAATGTGTGATGAAATGAGTTCTTTAATCTGTTCTATTAAAACCTAACACTGCCAACAGCAATACATTTTTTTTAGAGCCCGGCCGACATGGGTTTTTGGGGACCGATACTCATATTAGGGAGTTAAAACGTTTTTAAAGGTAAATGCTTGTATCTCTGAATAATTGAACAATTCCTTTGTCTCTTATTTACACACATTCACACCAGTGGCGATTTCTTTAAGACTGCAAGGGAAGCTTGGCTTCCCTTATAATGTCACAAAATTAATGGTCAATTAATGTACAAATTATGTACTATTGTATTACATTTTATTGACTAAAATGGAAAATGTTCATCTCAAAGACGAGTTCGTTGAGAATCAGTTACATATAGCAGGTCGGCTGACTCGATTTCCTTCTCATACATTCCCGCAGCATCACAGTGCATTTCCCTATTGAAGCCCAGCGTCTATTGACTTCAATGGGGCTGCTTTCAACGTTTTTTTTCAGCGCTTCGAAACTAGACGGTCATTGGATAAACGCTGCGATTATGTCCCGCCCACGGACGCTCAGCGTCTCTGGGGGTGAATGGGGAGTGGGCTGGCCCGGACTCCGAGCTTCTGCGTGATGATTGGCGGGTCTGTCGAAAGACTGCATCTCCTTTTGACTGACAGCGATTCTGTACTATAAGGAATCACTGAAGCTATTCGCGCTCAGTCCCATCGCGGATTTCTCAAGTTCAGTCGAAATAAAAACTGCTGCAACCTATTTCTTTGATATTTGCTTGGTGAAATTGCTTGATTTTCATCATACATTTCACACAATTATACACCACATTCCTTGTTTCAGTTTTACAGAGTTTAATATTTTTTTTTAGATCGTTCATTCATTCATATAACGTTAGTCGGCTAGGCTAGCGTCGTGGGTGAAACTGAGCACGATGGCAGACGGTGCTAATATTGTCGACCTGATTTTGGCGAAGCCATTTGAAAGTGTTCCTTACAAGGAAAAACTTAGAATTAAACAGCAGGGCAGATCAACACCTAAGATTGATTTAAAAATAAACTGTTCTCATAAGTGGCAACAATTGGAGCTACATCTGCAAGTGTAGAAAGGAGCTTCTCCCGTTTAAAGTGACTCAACTCCTACACCCGAAACACAATGGGCCAAGGCCGTTTAAGCAGCCTAGCTCTGCTGGCCATTGAGAGGACACTGGTCAAGTCACTTGAAAAGATTCCTAGTTGGTACGACAGGGTCACAGATCATTTTCTTGAAAAGGAACGTAGGGCAGAATTTACTTTTAAATAAATAGACAATTTTATGATGTAGGCCGAAAATGAGCTTCCCCTCTCTGACAGACCAGTAGCCGCCACTGATTCACACGTTTAATTGATGTCTGATCACAGCGATCAACCCTCATCAATATTCTTCAGTTTCGCTCTGAACTGCTGTGACAACTGAGAGTTTAACAGAGCTGGTAATATAGAGCTCATTTCTGATAATAACACCACCTTTGAGGAAAAAAAAGAAAACAAAAATACCATAAAGAAATAACAGTATCTTTCATTTTGTTTTTTAATTTGCCCTTCTTTAAAATGAATTATAGGAATTTAATGATTTAAGATCCAATGGAAGAGAAGACCAGCAGCATCTGTTTCAAAAACCTCATAATTTCACAAATGAAGATGGAATTTCACTGAATAAAAGGAATTTCATGCCAAAAAATAAATAAATATGAAAAGCGTTTCATAAAGTGCAAGTGAGAAATCACACAGATAAAGACCTATTCTATTTATAGTTTACGTAAATAATAAGGACAATATATAGTTTAAATAATATTGTTTCCTGCTAACTCTCCAAGATCTGATAGAATACCTTGGCATCTCTTTGGATGAGCAACTTTCACTTTACCGTGACGCATTGCCTGTTTTCCGCCAGTGGAGGCGCTGGAGCGACCGAAGCACCGACACACATCGAGTCTAGGAGAAGAAGAGAAGTGAGCGAGGGAAGGGACATAAACATGAGAAGTGAACACAGCCGTTCATTCTGCTCTAAATCTGATGTTTTCACACTGTGAGTACATTAATTTATCATTTATCGCTCTAGAAACGTAAACTCGTAGTTTTAAATGCATGTAAATCATATATAAAGTAAGAGCAACTTAAAATCAGCCTGAGGACTTTTATAAACAGTTGTTTGAGCAAACACTTGAGGCAAGGGGAGCGATTTGTTCCAGAAACACTGTTATGTTATGCTTGTTTAAAGGCATAATATGTAAGACTTTGGATTAAAATGCTCAAATCCACTAGAACATTGTTATACATTTGTTACGTTTCCACCAATGTTTAAATCCAGAGAAATCGGCTATTTTAACCAGTGTTACGGACCGTGTCACTGCATCTTCTGTCAATGATGTCATATCTACACTACCCTCGCAGTTTTACTTTCATAAGAATCATGGAAACAGTAAAGATGCTTTGATATATAATGTGTTTAATGAGACTGTTGAGCAACTGTTTGGATTTGTAGAATTGGTGTACAGCGGCATAGCTCAATATGGTTAGTGTTGTTATTACTATAGTATCATAACACTATTTTGTCAGTGGTTAGCATAGCATAATCAGAGAGCTTTCTGCATCATACAATATATGTTTAAATTTCATGATACGAGTAATTTAATATTTTTTAAATAGTTTTATAATTACAATATAGATTTTTTTTATTTTATCTTTGTTTTTAAAAGTAAGCAAAAAATACAAATTACAAACAATATGACAAAAACAGTGCTTTATTTTTCAGTACAGTAGGTCTATTTAACAGTAGCAAGTGTCGTGGCAATAATTCAACTCAATCACTGAACAAGAGACAAATCTTTGAATATAATTAAGAATGATTTATTTCCTTGCAAGGAAAGAGTCCACTGTCGCACAGCCACAGATGACTGTATGAGAGCGGCCTAAAGACTAAACAATCAGGTTCCCTTTTATACCATTTACAAGGTCAGAAGCAAAGACAAGAGCTTCTGTAATCTTCCACACATGGTAAAGCTTTAACACACACACACAGAAATAAACTTTCATGGTCCCTGTGTCAAGGATCAATACAGTTTTAGCCACTGACCTTAGGGGTCAGATCGATTCTTTTTAAACTGACCAGTTGTCCCTCTCAGTTCAATTCTAAGGACAAACAACAAACTTCATGTTAAGCATACTACAATAATGATTATATGTGTTAAAGCAAATTCATACATATTGTTAAAATCACTCTCCTCTATGATTATATTTTCTTCTATGGATTAAATACATTTTTTCTATTACACAAGTCAAGAAATAAATTAAATAATCAAATATATATATATATATATATATATATATATATATATATATATATATATATATATATATATATATATATATATATATATATAAACTGCCTAGTCTTCATTCCATAAATTAACTGTACACTGATTCTTAATAAATATATTCAAGTTATTTAGCCAAGCATGGGATGGTTTTCTATTTTTCATTGTTGTTTGATGAACATTAATATATACACAGAATATTAGGTCCGGCTTAAAGGGATAGTTCACCCAAAAATGAACATTTGATGTTTATCTGCTTATCAACAGGGCATCCAACACAAATGAAGATTTTTAACTCCAACCGTTCTTTCGTATAATGCCTGTCAATGGGGTCCATTTCTATGAGAGCAATATGAGAGTAAACACACAGACATATGAATCCATGTTAAACCCTGTGGCTCGTGGCGACACATTGATGTCTTAAGACACGAAGCGATCGGTTTCTGCGATAAACCCAACAGTATTTGTGGTATTTTTTTACCTTATATCAGACAAATCTCATCTAGGATTCCCAATGCATTACTTCCGGAGAAGGTCAAAACTGATTTTCTACTGATTGAGAGAGGAAATATTGAATATTGTAGAAAAACTCCACACTAGAGTTAATACAGGTTTGCTGTGGAGAGACAACAACCAATAAAACACAGATCCGCATGCTCATTACATTACACATGAATATGAGTTGAGGGCACCTTAAGTATTTCAAAACTCTATTCACTATATAAACTGTTAAAACAAGGAATAAACGCGGAAGAACATTTAAAAGGTCTGGGTATTTTCAATATGTTTAAGAGCACTGCAGTCTCTGACCAAATGACAAGTTTAACATGAAAGAATAAAGCAGTTCCATGTAGCAGACTAATCTATATGGCGTCATCGCGGGTATCGTGTCCTTTGCATACATTTCATTTGAAGAAGATGTGATTAAATATGTGTGCATATACGCTGCTGGTTCTTGTTTAGAGCACCAGAGTAAATGAAATATGTCCATAAAAACTCTCTCCATAAAGTCCATAAAGTCTTCTCTCGCGCCGCGTCGCATGTAGTTTGAGTTCTCCGCTGTAATCAAGGGCTGAATGCGAAATTGCCCCTATAACCTCAAATAGGGCATTATTGGAGGGGACAGCAATTTGTAGTGGTGTCTGAAGCCATAGTGGATGTTTAATGAGTGCGCACTCATTCAATCTCATTGCATCGCATAACGCAGTGTACAGCTGATGTACACACAACGGCTGTTGAGTTCACTCACTGCGTTTCATTCACTCCTTCAAGTGAACTATAGAGATTGCTAAGACATGTGACCAACTGGGCGGCAACGTCATCAGAACGCAAAGAATTTTGGGTATGTTTGGCCCGTTTACATGGCCTGGCATAGCAGGCTAGTGTTCTGGCATGAAAATAATTAAAAATGAGAGAGAAAAACAGAATATAATCCTACAAAATGCAGCGGAATAAAGAAAACATTGTTGGACCATATTGCCTAAAACTAAATCCTAATGCAAAGACGAGATATGATGAGAAAATAAAAGGAATCAAAGGACTGGATCCTTACGAGCTGAGCGATTGGTCAAGGGACGTCAAACTGTTGCCTAACTTCCAGCACCCATATATATGGATTTCTTTTAAAAAGGTTTAAAAACAAAAGAAAAGACGAGAGTTGGCTGTTTTTGAATAGCCTATTGTAAGTTTCTAATTTAAAATGTTTGTGATTTTAGGCTATAACCTATGTTTAAATGTTTTGCCACTTGTGTGTGCTAAATCTAAAGTACTAGGATATATATATATAAATGAATTAATTAATGAATAAACGTTTAAATGTAGTAGGCTACGTTAAAACCTGACATCTATGAAAGTGTAAACAAAGAGAATTGCAATTCTGACAAGCCATGTTCAGTAACAACTTTTGGAACAAGCCATGTTCAGTAACAACTTTTGGATTTGAAATAAAGAATAATGAATAAATTCTGTGTTTGTGGTATACAACAGCGGATCAGTTGTGCACTGCAAGCGCAGCATGTGTGAAAGCACAACAGGGCGGCTCCTGAACCACAACACGCACTGCAGGCGGAGTGTGTAAAAAGAGGCGTTGGTGTTAGTGCGTACACACAAAGTTTTCAGTAAATTCAAGTCGTTACAGCAAGCCCAGATGGATGGGTCCAGGTCCAGGACCTGGAAACTGTAAAGTGGGGCAGAAAACCGTGTGAAGGTATACTAATGTTTTAAGCACCACAGTCCTCGCTGTCTCTCATCTATCTGCATGCAGTCAGAATTCAACAAACCTGTACACCGTCATTATTTTTCCACGCTGAAAAACAATAAAGGGATATCTTAAGCTTTATGCCACTTCTATCGTGAGAACGACTATTGCAGTTTATAACACAGCAGGTAGCGGCATGAACACTGCGTTCTACCCTCCATGAAAAGAAGTCTGGCGCCGGCGTTTGTGCGGATTCCCAAAATGCTTTGCGTTCACCACCGGGAATACGTCATGATGACGACACATTAGCAATCTCTATATAGATAACGTAGGGAATAGTGAATGAGGCTTTAGGGGTTGATTTAGCATTCAGCCATAGGCTGTAATGCGATCTTTGCTGTGCTCTCACAACAGTGCAACAGTGAAACGGGACCCTCTCAAATAGTGTCGCGCCAGCGTTACCAACGTTGTTTAGCGACATATACCGGTATTGCAGTATAATCAAAATTCATATCATAACAAAAATAAATACGGTATTCGGTATGAACCGGTATACCGCCCAGCACTATTCGAGTGCTCGTATCTTTCAGCTGACGCGCCAAACTGTAAATGAAACTCAAATGTTCAGCGTCATCCTGAAGCTTAGCACATATTTGTCTTTACTGAACAAATAGCAAGACTAAATGATATTACCAGTGCTTATGTAGTTAAATGGACTACACAAAGCTTTGAGGCAAATGATTTTGCCTCAATGATTTTGAATTTGAGTAACTCGAGTTACTTGAGGAATCGTTTCAGCCCTACAACTATGCGTCGCTCCGTTGCTCTGATTGGTTGTGGGTCTATCCAAATAAGATCTTTCCTGGTTCGGTTGAAACACGGCCCATAATCACAGCCCAATAGAGCAGTATCTGACTCATATTCTGACTAGAATTGATTATGACGACGTCAGGCTAGTTATTTGTAGTACTGCGGGATGCTCGAATGGAGGGTGGGATCATACGCTTTAAAAGCTAGCTCACTATTGATAGCCTCTCCAAAAATTACCTACCCTACCGTTAAAGCTGGATAATTGAGGGTGATCGTAAGTGTGATGATCATCTGCTAAAAAAGCAACAGCGACCACAAGCCGTTCATGAGTTTAAATACTGGGAATATTCCCATCTTCCCACAGGAGAAGGAGCAAGCAGGAGGAATTACTTCAGGAGAAACTACAGACATACTATTGTAAAGATGGAGTTTAAGGAAGAACCCGGCAGAATAAAAGATGAAGAGACAGAGCAACAAATAGGTTGGTGTTTTCCTTCATTCTCTTTAATGAGGAACATTAAAGGGGTACTTCAGTGCTGGGAAGATGAATCATTATTTAAACTCGGTCATTAATGTAGTAGAAATGTGAAATTATTTTTGAATTTGGTGCCTTCAGAAAATGTATTTTTGTCTCATGGGGATGAAAGACAACAATTCCCAGAATGCACTTCGCTGCCCTACGCTAGGCACGACATGGTTTACTTGCCCACCGCGTTCATTTTCATAAAATGAGTTCAGTTAGAGACGCTACAATTAAAAACTGAACGTGTCTGTTCAATATATTGTGAGTGAGTCAATTGAGTGTCATGGCCGTCACGCACAAACGCAGCAGGAGTCAGATTACATTCAACACATGAGCTGAGGTAAGCGCAGGATTCGCGGGCGCATACATTCACAGCGCGTGATCAGTCTGGCGCGTGTTCAGTTCATGTCTTTGGAAGCTTTACTTTCATAGGAATTCATTTGAAAAGTTGAAACACTCACTTTGCTCTCCACCGCTGTGTTTAGATGAATCTCCGCAGCTCCGCGAGCCGAGTGCTGTGAGTGCGATGTTGAAAACATGTGGAAATAGCGCCCTCTGCTGACGATGAAAATGACGATATTTGCGTCATCGGAGGAATTTTTCCAGAAATAAAATACATAATTCTCTCGTCTCAGGGTCATATGAGGGGGGAAAGTACGATAATTTGAATATACTCCTGGGTTTCTACTGATACAAAGCTTAATGCTAATCGCTGAAGTAACCCTTTAAGATGAAAACTGACATATAACAATACATCTAAAACTAGATACTACTGAGTAGACTCAGTAGCAAACTAGATGCTAAATTAAAAATTTACTTTATTTTATTAGTTTCTCATTTGTCCTTTTGTTAATTTAATTTAATATGTTGATTTCAGACCAGATGGAAGTGAATGAAGACAAACATAATTTCACAAATGAAGAAGCAAAACTGACATTTAAAAATGAAGACGAACAACATCCCTTTATTAAACCTCATTTTAAAAATGAAGATGAAAATGCAGTTGTTTCAAAGACTGAAGAGAATTTCACACAAGATGAAGTTGGACAATCTGGAGTCAAAAGATCTTTCACCTGCTCTGAGTGTGGGAAGAGTTGCACATATAAATCACACCTTAAGATACACATGAGGATTCACACTGGAGAAAGACCATTTACCTGCTCTGAGTGTGGAAAGAGTTACAAACATGAAGCACATCTTAAGATACACATGACATCTCATACTGGAGAAAGGCCGTATACATGCACTCAGTGTGGAAAGGGTTTCAGTCGCAAAGAGGACTTAAATGTGCACGTGAGAGTTCACACTGGAGAAAAACCATTCACATGCACTCACTGTGGAAAGAGTTACACGACTAAATCAGAGCTTAACAGACACATGAGAATCCACACTGGAGAAAAAACATTCACATGCACTCATTGTGGAAAGACTTGTGAACAAAAATCAAACCTTTTGAGACACATGAGGATTCACACCGGAGAGAAACCGTTCACATGCTCTCAGTGTGGAAATGGTTTCGCATCCAAAAGCGCTCTCAATGATCATCTGCACTTTCACGCTGGAGTGAGATCATTCAGCTGTGATCAGTGTGAGAAAACATTTGTTAAGGAATCAAGCTTAAGAAGACACCTTAAACTTCATGTTGCTGTGAAGCCTCACTTATGTTCATTTTGTGGAAAGAGTTTTATACGCCTGCAACATTTAAGAGAGCATGAGAGTATTCATACTGGTGTAAAACCTTTTATGTGCTTTGACTGTGGGAAGACCTTCATTACATCAGGCGCATTAAAAAAACACCAGAGAGTTCACACTGGAGAGAAACCGTACAAGTGCTCACACTGTGGGAAGAGTTTCACCCAATTATCTCGTCTACAGAAACATAAGAAAAAACGTTGCCCGAAGTTGTCTAATGAGCAAAGTTCATGTTCAGAGCCATCACTTGCAAGTAAATAATTTGACATTCAGGTTAATCAAAAGCTGGATATTTAGTTGTAAAATTGGATTGTTTGACAAGGGGAGCCTTTGGGGAAGGTCAAAATAATAGTTTATAAAACTGTGTTGCCATTAGGGGTAGGGTGGCCATACGTCCGGATTTTGGCCGGACAGTCCGAATATTAAGCCCCCTGTCCGGCGCAACCTCAAGCCGGACACTCGTTTGTCCTCCTTTTTGGAGTTGCGCTGAATCGACCTAAAAAAAAACCCGCTCTAGAATCTTTATTGGGACGCAGCAGCATAGCGTCTAATGCCATAAGATCGCTGGTCAAACAAATGATTGGCTGAAAGCTGTCAATCAAATAAATATCTGATATATCATTGGTTAAAAACGTAAACAAGCACGACGTGCTGGCTGTCTCATATCATAACTTTACATTGCCGAAACGTCAGACCTCATTTAATCCGTAATCGACAAAAGAGCACAAATTTATATTAAAAAAGCACACTGTCGCCATGAAGTGGATGTGTCAAGGGAAGGCCGCGCAGACCGACATGCCAGCACGGAAAAACATAAAAGTAACCGACGAGCCGCAGGTACGTCTTCGATCAATATAACAAAGTTCGTAGAATAAGGAGGAAGAAGACAGGGTCAGCGTGACTGGGACTTGTGTTTATTCAGAACTCTCGTGGTACGAACAAAATAAGATTGTGCTCTCAGCAACTCAGTTCAATATAACTTGTTCACGGCAATCTTTCTCCAACTCTCCGTTTTCGTGCAAACCTCGCTAAACCACACCCCCTTCGCCACAGTCATGTTTTGCTGCAGAGCTTTGTAAATTCATGCAGTCAAGCATCACCAGTCATACTGTATAACAGAAATACATAAACAAACAAATAATGAAAGCGAAAAATATTCAGTTCTTAATTAAGAGCTGCTGCCGAAGTTGTACTTCTTTTTTAAGAACTGAAATGTGTATTTATTTATTTTTCTCATTCATTATTTGTTTATTCCAGAAAGTCCAGAAATGTTATGTTTTCAGGCACTGTGCACTTTGCCTGAAAACATGTGGTCAGTTTTTGAAACAGACATCACAATGTCTTGAATAAATACAAATACTGTAAACAAACTTTTTTGCCTCTTCTGTTACACATAGGTCTACATCAAGATATATTGTAGATCAAACTGTCTAGCAATGAATAGAGTAGGCTATTTCAGAATCACTGTATCATGATAGCATTGATATGATGGACAAAATTGTACTGTAGTTGCGCGTACACCGGAGTCCTATGCAATTATTCTTGCCTTACTAAAGGCCGCAAAGTGTCCTCCTTTTTGGTGTTATGGAAATGGCCACCCTAATTAAGGGTGGAACGGTTAAAGGTAAAAAATCTAACTGTATGGTTCTCCACCCACGGTTTCGGCATGCACTTGCACTGCGGTTCATGTAAAATCTGACGACGCATCTATAATATGGTTTCTTGAAAATAACAGAAAGACAGACAGACAGAGTTAGGTTAATGTATGTTTTTGTAAATGGATGCACATTCTGAAGGGGGGTTCCGAGGTGATTTCCAGTAATCAAATAAAAAAATTAACGATTAGAAATAGCATAGTTTAGCCATAATTTTCACAAAACATAAAACTTTTTTGTTAAATAAAAAGAAAACCAGGCAAATAATAAAAGCCATCAGACTTACGGTTTTCCTTTCACCGTGATTATGACAGATTAAGCTCCAGATATGCAGTCGGGAGATAGGAGAAAGTTGTAGAAAGTCAACCATCACTGCAGCCCTCCACCAGTCGGGGCTTTATGGCAGAGTGGCTCGACAAAAGCCTCTCCTCAGTGTAAGACACATGAAAGCCTGCATGGAGTTTGCTAAGATGGTGATGAATAAGATTCTCTGGTCTGATGAGACCAAGATAGAACTTTTTGGCCTTAATTCTAAGCGGTATATGTGGAGAAAACTGCTCATCACCTGTCCAATACAGTCTCAACAGTGAAGCATGGTGGTGGCAGCATCATGCTGTGAGGGTGTTTTTCAGCTACAGGGACAGACGACTGGTTGCAATCGAGGGAAAGATGAATGCGGCCAAGTACAGGGATATCCTGGATGAAAACCTTCTCCAGAGTGCTCAAGACCTCAGACTGGACCGAAGGTCCACCCTCCAACAAGACAATGACCCTAAGCACACAGCAAAAATAAAGAGGGAGTGGCTTTACAACACCTCCATGACTGTTCTTGAATGGCCCAGCCAGAGCCCTGACTTAAACCCAATTGAGCATCTCTGGAGAAACCTGAAAATGGCTGTCCAACAACATTTACCATCCAACCTGACAGAACTGGAGAGGATCTGCAAGGAGGAATGGCAGAGGATCCCCAAATCCAGGTGTGAAAAACTTGTTGCATCTTTCCCAAAAAGACTCATGGCTGTATTAGATATAAAGGGTGCTTCTACTAAATACTGAGCAAAGGGTCTGATTACTTAGGACCATCTGATATTTCAGTTTTTCTTTTTTATATATATATATATATATATATATATAAAATTGTTTGTTAGACTCTGTTCTTTTGTGTTGTCATTATGCTCATGTTTAGATAGGTGTGCCATTGCATGCCCCCCAGGATAGTGAGGGTCGTGAGTCACTGGCACCGTTATTTTGGGGGTCGTGGGCTGAAAAGTTTGGGCTGAAATAGTAACATATAGTAGGTTATGTCTTCAGTAAAATGTAAACCGTTGATAAAGACGTGTTCATGTGTAACAGTATGTACTGGATTTGTGTATTGTCTCTAACGTGAAAGAAGCCTATTCCTGCTGTCTGTGTTTTTAATGTTAATAAAACAACAAATGACTAAAATCATTCACTGCTCTTGACTGAGTAGCTTTTGTAACTTCAATAATGATTGATCTATTTAATAGTATTATTAATACACTATTAGTATTTAATTCATACAGTGAAGATTATAATATGCAATGTTATTTTATATTGATTTATTCAATTTCTGTACCTGGAAAACCTGAAAAGCACTGTTTGTTTTATATGCATATTTGCTCTGTTGTGTGTATTTGTGCTGTTGCTTGTAGTTTAATTGTTTGCTCTTATTTTGTATATCTTTATTTTACAAATGTCCTATTTTTCCTGAACATAGCACACATCGAACCATACCAAAACCATGATACAAACTGAACCATACATAATATGAACCATTCCTCCCCTAGTTGCCATAGAGATGTTTTTTATTTCTTTGTAAAGTTTTAATTATTTTCGTTAAATGTGCATACGAGGCATTTGTGTAAAAGTGACAACAATAGTTCATTAAATCATTATCTATTTCAAACAACTTGTTTCGTCTGTTTAGATGTGATGCATTAAGATATTGAAGAATTTTTGCATTGAAATCACTGCACAATGTGAAAAATATGAGATATAAAAATGTGAAACGTGATATAGGCCTATATTATTTGTTTCCGATTCCTCGCATAATTTGGACTCATGACAAACACATCACTGAGTGATGAAATTGCTCAGGAAAAGTGAATGTTTTCTGTGGCAGTTTAGCAGTGTCATGCTTGTTTTACATAATGATATATGGTTTAATATTAAGTTGTTGAAATAGTAAGCTCTTACACTTGTATTTTGACAAACAATTTGGTTTAAAAGTAATACAAATTGAACTTGTCATGTTTTAAGTAGATTTTGACGTCTTGTTCCTCTGAATAACTTGCATGAGCTTGTCTATATGTAATTATGGCAATAGTTTAGCAGCACCACAGATGTTCCTCTAGACTTATACACTATATTGCCAAAAGTTTTGGGATGCCTCCCTTTACATGCACATTAACTTTAGTGACATCCTATTCTTAAAGGGTTACTTCAGCGATTAGCATTAAGCTTTGTATCAGTAGAAACCCGGGATTATATTCAAATTATCGTACTTTCCCCCCTCATATGACCATGAGGCAGAGAGAATTATGTATTTTATTTCTGGAAAAATTCCTCCGATGACGCAAATATCGTCATTTTGCGTTATCGGAGGAGTTTTTGTCCAGAGGCTAAAGACTACAGCCAGCAGAGGGCGCTATTTCCACATGTTTTCAACATCGCACTCACAGCACTCGGCTCGGGAGCTGCGAGATTCATTTAAACGCGGGCGGTGGAGACCAAAGTGAGTGTTTCAACTGTTCAAATGAATTCCTATGAAAGTTATGCTTCCAAAGACATGAACTGAAAATGCGCCAGACTGATCACGCGCTGTGAATGCAGCCGCAAATCCCACGATTACCTCAGCTCATGAATGTAATCTGACTCCTGCTGCGTTTGTGCCGTGACGGCCCACAACACTCGTTCGGCTCGCAATATATCGAACAGACACATTCAGTTTTTAATTAAAGTGTCTCTAACTGAACCGATTTTATGAAAATGAACGCGGTGGGCAAGTGATCCAGTAGCCGTGACTAGAGTGGCCTCGTAGGGCAGTGTAGCAGTGCATTCTGGGAATTGTTGTCTTTCATCCCCATGAGACAAAAATACATTTTCTGTGTTTTCTCAGTCTAGAAGGCACCAAATTCAAAAATAATTTCACATTTCTACTACATTAATGACCGAGATTAAATAATGATTCATCTTCCCAGCGCTGAAGTACCCCTTTAATCTGTAGGCTTTAATGTGGATTTGGCCCACCCTTTGCAACTACAACAGCTTCAACTCTTCTGGGAAGGCTTTCCACATTTTTTTTTGGAATTTTTGACCATTCTTCTAGAAGAGCATTTGTGAGGTCAGGCACTGATGTTCGACGTGAAGGCCTGGCTCACAGTTTCCGCTCTAATTCATCCCAAAGATGTTCTGTCGGGTTGAAGCTCTCTACTCACTGTTCTTGAGCTAATCTAAATAAAGTTTTGGCACATTCAACTGTCAACTTCATCAATGCATTTGCACAGGGAGTCAATGGGGCTATAGTCATTATATGTTTGTAACCAGTTGCATGAAACTCTATAAGCTGTGAAAGCCCATTGATTTGGATGAAGTTGCAGGAAACGCTGAAAGCCGTGCTAGCCCGTTGATGTAAAGCCGTGAAGTATCCATGTTCCTCCTCTCTGCCCAAGTCCAGTGAAGAGCTTGCTAATGCTTGAAGAGCCTGCTAAAGCTGAGAAGTAAATATCTCTTCTGCCTGAATCCAATAACAAACCGTTAAAGCCGTGAACGAGTCCAGTGAAGAGCCTGCTAAAGTTTAAAGAGCCTGCCTAAGCTGTGAAGTAAACGTCTCTCTCTGCTCGAGCCCAGTGAAGAGCCTGTTAAAGCTGCGAAGTATACATACCCTTCTCTTCAGCGACGAGTACACATACTTTGCTCCCTCTCTGAGTCCAGTGAAGAGCTGGTTAAGACACCCCAGTTTTCTTAAAGAGACATTTTTTTTATTTAAATAAATAATTTTTATCAATTGCCATCGTTGTCTTGACTATTTGTGTCCTGCGGTGCAGCTCACAGTTAGGGGGGACGGCTGGTCATTTGTGTGCCCGCCTTGACCCCCATGACATTTAAGACGTTTAATAGGCAGCAGATTTGATGAGTTTGCTGTACGATTTGAGAAGGCCTTACACTTTCTATCAATTAACAGAACAGATATAGAGACAACCACAGGCACACTGGGTTCCTGCTTGTTCTATAAACATGAGACCACTACTGTTATCATAGCGGGACCTGACACATACAGTATCACTGAGAGCTGGTGTCAGTTGTTTGTCTTTAAAATCAAGTATAACACACTCACTATCCTTCCGCACCCTCTCGAGTTATCTGAATCCGCAGAGCAAGGGCGCCGTAAAGGGGTGGAAGGTTAGGACGATTCTAAGGGCCCAGGCTGATTTAGGGCCCAGAAGAGCAGACCCCCTTTTTCTTTTATTTCTTTTCTATTTTTTATACATAGGCTACATTAAATGTGCTAGGGCCCCTCATGCCCTAAATGTGTATTTTGTCCATTTTGACCATAGATTTTATATTTAAAAAACGAATTTCAAAATGTCAGTCACAACCCCCCTCCCCTCTCACAATGGTTCATTCCACCTGCGCGGTCCGAGCTAGATCGCTAGCGTCTCTTGGTTATTGCACTTGCTATGATGAAGCGCAGACAGTGATACACGCAGGCATGTCACATCAAAAGTCGGGGCATCAAAAACGGAAAGAAAAGAAGGAAAGAGAAGACAGAGAACGCCGAAGTCGACAGTATGTCACACAGTTTTTCAAAAAGAAAGGTAGCTTGCCCTATTCCTGTAACGTTATTCCAAAACTTTCAGAGTTACTTATTTTTGTTGCTACGAATGACCTGCTTTTATCTAGCTAGCTTAGTAAAATAATTACTGAATTATGATTTACATCCAACATTACATATCTGCTGTGCTGTCTTGGTTATCATGTCTCGTAGACACAGATTCAGTGGCTGCTGCTCTCCTCCCACGTCCCACATCCCCCAGACGAACAAGGTGAGCCTGAGCGCGAAACTTCACAAAGAATGAAGCCTCTAAACACGTCTTATCTACTGTGTTCGCCACATGAATGATGATAAACAAAAAGTAATCTACACGCTTCAAAAACTACAAAATCAGTTTGCCGTGTGTGCGTATGTTCTGTGAAGTGACAGTGCTGCTGCTACGATTGATGCTGTCTTACGCCCGTTTCACACATACTCCGTCTGCAGTGCATGTTGCGGTGTGTATTCCGGTTGTATACCACAAACACAGCATTAATTCATTATTTTTCATTTCAAATCTAAAAGTTGTTACTGAACATGGCTCACCAGAATTGCAATACTCTTTGTTTACACTTTCATAGATGTCAGGTTTTAAAGCACTCATATTTATATATCCTATACTTTAGATGTAGCTCACGCAAGTGGCAAAACATTTAAACATTGTTTATAGCCTAAAATCACAAGCATTTTAAATTAGAAACTTACAATATGCTATTAAAAAACAGCCGACTCTCTTCTTTTGTTTTTAAACCCCTTTAAAAGGAATCCTACAGATCATAAAGAACTTTATTTTTTTAATCTCCAAGAAAGGACGAGTGCTATCCATTATGTCACATTTTTTTACCTAAAGGTGTCGTTTCCATTCCTTGCTTTACCCAAAAAAGAGAGAAAAGGCCATGTGTAGACTTAGTAACAAGTAGACTTTAAATTATATGCATATGTGGTGAAATTACTATGATTTTCGCATCAGTACATGTTTATTTTAATGCGAACAATGTTCTGTCACTTTAATGCAGTAGTGCAGCACAGCAAAAAATAGACTCTGTACGGAAACGATCGCCGCACTGCTGCAGACGCATCACACCTGGAACGCACGGCCGGACAGCATCCGCGTGCAGTGTGAAAGCTGTAATCCGTTAACATGGGTACGGAAAAAAATACCCACCGCATACCCCCTGCAGACGGAGTATGTGTGAAACGGGCGTCACTTGATGTTCTTAATATGAACAAAATGCCCCAGAAAAAATAATATAATATAAAATGGAATAAAACATGTCTGTAGTTACAATTGGCTATAAGGAGTTTACAAAATATTTTAATATTTTATATTAAGACATTATGTTCTCTTATGCTTGCAATTTAGATAATAAATGTTCTCCCTTTTATGTAAACAAGTACATCTTTTTATATTTTTTTCTTGTTTTTGTAGGCTTTGTACTCATCTTTAGACATTTTAACTATGCAATGTGCTAAGTATCTTTTTTAAAGTATACAGGGCATGTTTATTGGGTTAAATTTTATCTGTAAAATTGTAGGGGGCCCAGAAATTTTGTTTTCCATAGGGCCCAGAATTTCTGGCGGCACCCCTTCCGCAGAGCACCCTTCAGAATTCCTCTTTTTAGGTTTGCTACTTTCAAAATCACTCCTTTACTCCACTTATTTCCCTTTTCCACACGACTTGAATTTATTACCTTGAATTTCCCTATTTCTTTTATTCTGCCAGCCCTCTTCCGCTGTTCTCCATTTATACACACAATCAGTAGGTTTCTCTCAAAACCTTGGCCATATGTAAAACGCCAATCCACTGGACTCATTGTTGAAATTCCTAGTCTGGATGCCAGCCAAACTCAGACCCGCCCACAACATTTTTGTTTGGGCAATTCGGTCTGGACTCGATCCATAGAGGAGTAATTATGCCCGAACAGAAACTGTTCGGACCAATGAAATTGTCAGGGCGGGCTTTAGACGATGATGGACAGATGATCAACAGTAACGTAATCATCCACGTCATCAAAGGCGCTTGGGTTGAATTTGCTCTTATCATAAACGGAGAACTTGTTCGTATATGCATTCACCTTCACTATTTCTCTCAGAAATGATGATCGTGATGGTACTCACTAAAAAAAGTTGGGTTAAAAATGACCCAACAGATAACCCAATGGTGGGTTGATATAGCACCGACCTATTGTTGGGTTATTTTAACCCAATTCATTGGGTAGTAAGTTTTTAACCCAATAAATTGGGTTACAAAATAACTCATTTGTTGGGTTATTTGGCCAAAATGTTGCTTTAACCAACCTAGTATTATAATTATTATTACTGTTGTTATTATTATTGCCATGCAAATAAATAACCAACAACTTTAATATATTGACAATGCTTTATTTACATTCAATTGGAAGTTATAACCATTTTACATTTACATTTAGCAGATCCTTTTATCCAAAGCGACATACAAATGAGGAGAGCAATAGAAGCAACTAAACAAACAAGGGGCAGTGCTGTAAAGTCTCAGTTAATCTAGCCAAGTACACATATACACTTTTAAAAAAAATAAACAAACAAACAGAAAAGTGAATAGAATAGATAAGTGCTAGTCTTTATTGGTCAGGTGCTGCTGGAAAAGATGCGTCTTAAGATGTTTTTTTGAAAATGGTTACAGACTCGGCTGCTCGAACTGAGATATAGGCAGGTCGTTCCACCAGGTGCGAACAGTCCAGGAAAAGGTCCGTGAGAGTGAGTTCATGCCCCTTTGGGATGGCACCACAAGGTTTCACTACAGCATTGTTTTCAGGGGTTCTGTGTCTATAGCGCTCTGTGAAAAGCGTCATTGATGTATATTTATAACGTAATTGTGAAGCGCTGATCGTTGTAGCCAATCACAGATGTTTGATGAGCGCGTGAGCACGATGGACAGTCAGAGGTGTTTATGATTCCACTCGACAGCGCTCAAAGCATCACACTTTTAAAATTTCAGTACCGATTTGCGGTCGGTACTTTTGACAACACTACCAATAACAAACATAAAAATTCTAACATGTAACCTATAATAAAGTGTGTATGTGTATGTACAAGAAGCTTATATTTATAACATGTAGCTATTTAATAAAGATATAGGCTACTGATAAGGAGAGGGAAAGTAAAAGCTTACATCATGTTAAAAAAAATGTAAAACTGCCTTAAAAACGTCTGTAGCGCAAGGGAACGTACAAGTTATCCTCTATATTATATGATTTCACATTATGCAAGGGCTGAAAATCGTGCAGTGAATTCACAGAGACCGCCTCGAGAGCGCCATCAGAGCGGACACCGCAAATGCAAAGTAATGGCGATCAAAACCCACATATTGTATACTGTCTTATTAATTGTTATCTTCAACTTTTTATCTTTAGAGTTTTCTAAACAGAATATGTAATATTTTTGTCGTAGGCTATTTAATGTTACACTGTAGTTGAGATTTGTAGAAATTTGAGTTATTTACATGTATAACGCTGCATAAGTTACCTTCATCAATGACTGGACACCGGACGGACGAGGCTTCCGCTCATTCCTGAAGCCGAGCTCGTCGGTTAAATATCTGAAAACATGAATAACTTCCCAAAAATGATTGGAAAGAACAGAAAAGTGAGGAGGGGGATCACAAGCGGCGGGTATTTAAAAAAAAAAAAAAAAAAGAAATGGGCTTGTGTTGGCTATAAAATTAAAGCATTGGATCGTTAGTCAAAGATACAGCGTGACAGCATACAAAAAGCACTCGCCAGGGGGAGATATAAACATATTTTTGGGGAAAAGCGGCAATAGTAGCTAATGTAAGGAGCTTAAAGTCACTTTATAATTGAAAACATATTAAATATAGTCCAATATATAGGCTAACTTACCCGTGTATCTTCTGTCACAGTTGCAGCGGGCAGCCGTTGAAATTTGAATTTTAACCCAACTGGCTGAGTTGTTATAGAAACAACTAAATAAAAGTTCGGAAAAAAAAATAACCCAACGTTTTTTAGAGTGTAAGTACTCTGTGTATCCTTAAATACTTTTTTTACAACACTGACAAAGATCGTTTACACTCATCTTTTTCTTCTAACGTAACTTATTCCAGCGTGCTTGCAGACAGGGTTGCCAGGGTTTGGGTCTATCCACCTTAATTGGATAGACCTACAACCAATCAGAGCAACGGCGCGACACGTAACGTTAGTTGTCAAACGACAAAAGAACTCACTGCATTGTGTTGCAATGGGGGGGTATCAGACTCATATTCTGACTAGAATTGAGTATGACCACGTCAGGCTATGAAATTCCCTCAACCTCTCCAAATCTCAATATTATTTTAAATTCCAAACCTTCTTTATCACTCCCATTCCTCTTCCACAACTTCCACTACACCTGGTTTCCTTCGCTCTAATCCCTTCAAAAGTATTTTCTCTTTTCTCCCTCATTTTCCCACTTCCTTGACTTGATTGCAATACTATCATCACTATCCATTATATCAAAATCTCCCCACTCTGGTCCATTCACAACATGGATGTGGTTACCTGCCACTGCTTTCTTCATTTCATTTGATTTTCTAATTTTTGTTAGTTCTCCACATTTCCGACCTCCATATGATAAACATGCTTTTTTACCCAAGAATATGTTACATTTCTGTGATTTTCTTGTTGGAATGTTTTAACAATATAACTCACAAAGCCACTTGACCTGGAAATCCTTTCACAGACCCAGCCATCTAATATGTGACTTTGGTTCCAACTCCCAATCTTCCCACCAGTCCCAGTCTTAAAATTTTTAATCATTGATAGTTTTTTAATGACTATTTGAGCAAACATTTGCACCTGGATAATTGAGAGTGATTGTAAGTGTGATGATCATCTGCTAAATGAGCAACAGCGACCACAATTCACACCTTCAGTCAGTGAAGCCGCTCCCACAGCCGTTCATGAGAGTTTAAATGCTGGGAATATTCCCATCTTCCCACAGGAGAAGAAGAAGCAAGCAGGAGGAATTACTCCAGGAGAAACTACAGACATACTATTGTAAAGATGGAGTTTGAGGAAGAACCCTGCAGAATAAAAGATGAAGAGACAGAGGAACAAATAGGTTGGTGTTTTCCTTCATTCTCTTTAATGAGGAACATTAAGATTAAGAAAACTTTGATCATTTGGGGCTCTCTGAATTTCTTTTAATTTCAATTTTTTTAGACGCGATGGAAGTGAATGAAGACAAAAGGCATCAGTTTCAAAAGAAGATAGAAAATGAAGATGGAAACACTGAAAAGTATTTCACCCAAAAACGAGCTGGAAAAACTGGAGTCAAAGAATCTTTCAGCTGCTCTGAATGTGGAAAGAGTTTCATGCAGAAAGGAAACCTAAATGTGCACATGAGGATTCACACTGGAGAAAGACCGTTCACATGCTCTCAGTGTGGAAAGAGTTTCACTCACAAAAGCTCTCTCGAAGCGCATCTGCACTTTCACTCTAGAGTGAGATCATTCAGCTGTGATCAGTGTGAGAAAACATTTATTTTTAAATCAAACTTAAGATCACACCTTAAAGTTCATTCTAGTGTGAAGTCTCACGTTTGTTCTTTTTGTGGAAAGAGTTTTTCACTGCTGAAATATTTAAAAAGGCATGAGAGTATTCATACTGGTGTGAGACCTTATCTGTGCTTTGACTGTGAGAAGACCTTCAGTACATCAGGCAACTTAAAAAAACACCAGAGAGTTCACACTGGAGAGAAACCGTACAAGTGCTCACACTGTGGGAAGAGTTTTATTTGCAAATCACACCTTACTGTGCACATGAGGATTCACACTGGAGAAAAAACATCCACATGCTCTCAGTATGGAAAGAGTTTCACTCAGATAATAGTTCTCAAAGATCATCTGTGCTGTCACTCTGGAGTGAGATCATGTCAGACTTAAGAAGACACCTTAAACTTCACACTGGAGAGAAACCGTACAAGTGCTCACACTGTGGGAAGAGATTCACTTGGTCATCATCCTTGAAAGATCAATGTCTTCAGTGTATGGACTCCTGAGAAAAAGCATTGCCCAAAGGTGTGAGCAAATGTTCATGTTCTGATTATTAATTTCATGTTAATAGTTTGATTCTCTCAACGTTCCTACGTCATATGGACAATATGGAATTAGATTTTAGTGATTTCCAAGTCTGGAGTGCATATGAAAAATATTTGGTTCTCTATTCTGTAAATAAATTGGTCATACAAGCAGAGCTTCTTCTTATCGCAGCAGCCAAAAGGTCTGTACTGGCCTGGATCTTTTATATATTTTTTAACTAATTAGTGTTACAAATATAAGGTGCGTAGTTCCCCAAAAGTGAAAATTTGTGAGGGTGTACAAAGTAAAGTAACAGGTGACTTGATGTAAAAGCCAATAGTTAAAAGTTTTTTTTGTCCTTTTAAATACTATAATAGCCAAAAATGTGTATCGGGATGCTGTAGTATTCTGCTTGTTAAAAATGTATTATGCAGTAACTTGAAATATTTCTCTGTGTGTGAGCATGTCAGTCAGCACAACATCGCACATCAAGTTCGTAGAGAACTTTATTCAATCCATTCAAATTCTGAATTTGGTTGCCACTGAAATGGGTTGTGGAATTACAAATGTAAGATTCTCTTTAAAACTAAGCATATAGTTAATTAGCATATTTCATCTGACCAATTGTTTTTAATTTAAAAAAGTCAACCTTCAAATAATTATGTTCAGTTATGCACTCAATACTTGGTGGGGAATCCTTTTGCTGAAATGACTGCTTCAATGCGGCGTGGCATGGAGGCAATCAGCCTGTGGCACTGCTGAGGAGTTATGGAGGCCCAGGATGCTTCGATAGCGGCCTTAAGCTCATCCAGAGTGTTGGGTCTTGCGTCTCTCAACTTTCTTTTCACAATATCCCACAGATTCTCTATGGGGTTCAGGTCAGGAGAGTTGGCAGGCCAATTGAGCACAGTAAATGATGGTCAGTAAACCATTTACCAGTGGTTTTGGCACTGTAAGCAGGTGCCAGGTCGTGCTGAAAAACAAAATCTTCATCTCCATAAAGCTTTTCAGTAGATGGAAGCATGAAGATCTCCAAAATCTCCTGATAGCTAGCTGCATTGACCCTGGCCTTGATAAAACACAGTGAACCAACACCAGCAGCTGACATGGCACCCCAGACCATCACTGACTGTGGGTACTTGACACTGGACTTCAGGCATTTTGGCATTTCCTTCTCCCCAGTCTTCCTCCAGACTCTGGCACCTTGATTTCCGAATGACATGCAAAATTTGAGCGACAGTCCAGTGCTGCTTCTCTGGAGCCCAAAAGTGGCTTGACCTGGGGAATGCGGCACCTGTAGCCCATTTCCTGCACACGCCTGTGCACGGTGGCTCTGGATGTTTCTACTCCAGACTCAGTCCACTGCTTCCGCAGGTCCCCCAAGGTCTGGAATCGGTCCATCTCCACAATCTTCCTCAGGGTCCGGTCACCTCTTCCAACAGACTTCCCACTGAGGTGCCTTGATGTCTTGATGTCACTCTGGGAACAGCCTATTCGTTCAGAAATGTCTTTCTGCGTCTTACCCTCTCGCTTGAGGGTGTCAATGATGGCCTTCTGGACAGCAGTCAGGTCGGCAGTCTTACCCATGATTGCGGTTTTGAGTAATGAACCAGGCTGGGAGTTTTTAAAAGCCTCAGGAATCTTTTGCAGGTGTTTAAAGTTAATTAGTTGATTCAGATGATTAGGTTAATAGCTCGTTTAGAGAACCTTTTCTTGATATGATATTTTTTTGAGATAGGAATTTTGGGTTTTCTTGAGCTGTATGCCAAAATCATCAGTATTAAAACAATAAAAGGCCTGAAATATTTCATTTGGTGTGCAATGAATCTAAAATATATGAAATTTTTATTTTTATCATTACATTATGGAAAATAATGAACTTTTATCACAATATGTTAATTTTTTTAGAAGGACCTGTATTTAGCAGTAAAGGTAAAGATGGTGACGACATATGAATCATTCTGTTAAGCAAAGTTTCCAGCAAGAGTTTTCTGCTAGTTCCTGTTTTCTTTATTGTAAGTCAAATGGACAGGATTACTGAGAATCTCACCTTTTGTCTTTAATGGCTCATGAAGCCCCTGTCCCATTTTTGAATCGTTATGATGACTGGCTGCAAAAAACAGACCAATGGTCATCCAAAGCACATTACATCTTGCCTCACATTCACCCATTCACTCACTCATACATCAACACTTAGTCAGGTGAAACCGGGAATAGAACCACCAACCTTCCGGTTTGTAGACAACCTAAATGAAGCACTGAGGCACTGCTGCCAATGAAGTTAAAATGAAGTCAAAAACCCTAAATTACGACTGTGTATACTATGACAAAATTGTATTAATTCAATTATCACAAAAAAATCAAAGAGGACAAAATCCTAAATTACGACTGTAAATACTATGACATAAAATTGAATTTATTCAATTATCACATGAAGTCAAAATGGACAAAAATCCTAAATTACAACAGTGTATACTATTACATGAAAGTGAATTTATTCAATTATCACATTAAATCAAAATGGACAAAAATCCTAAATTACAACAGTGTACATAAAAGTGAAATTATTCAATTATCACATAAAATTAAAATGGACAAAAATCCTAAATTACAACAGTGTACATAAAAGTGAATTTATTCAATTATCACATAAAATTAAAATGGACAAAAACCCTAAATCACGACAGTTTATACTATGACATAAAAGTTAATTTATTCAATTATCACATAAAATTAAAATGGACAAAAATCCTAAATTACAACAGTGTTCATAAAAGTGAATTTATTCAATTATCACATAAAATTAAAATGGAAAAAAAAACTAAATTATGACAGTGTATAATATGACATAAAAGTTAAATTATTCAATTATCACATAAAATTAAAATGGACAAAAATCCTAAATTACAACAGTGTTCATAAAATTGAATTTATTCAATTATCACATGAAGTCAAAATGGACAGAAATCCTAAATTACGACAGTGTATACTATGACATAAAAGTGAATGTATTCAATTATCACATAAAATTAAAAAGGACAAAAATCATAAATAATGACAGTGTATATTATGACAAAAGTGAATTTATTCAAGTATCATATGAAGTCAAAATGGACAAAAATCCTAAATTACGACAGTGTATACTATGACATAAAATTGAATTTATTCAATTATCGCATGAAGTCAAAATGGACAGAAATCCTAAATTACGACAGTGTATACTATGACATAAAAGTGAATTTATTCAATTATCACAAAATCAAAATGGACAAAAATCCTAAATTACGACAGTGCATACTATTACATAAAAGTGAATTCATTCAATTATCACATTAAATCGAAATGGACAAAAATCATAAATTGCGACAGTGTATGCCATGACACAAAAGTGAATTCATTCAATTGTCAAATAAAATTAAAATGGACAAAAATCCTAAATTACGACAGTGTATACTATGACAAAATTAAATGTATTCAATTATCACAAAAAAATCTAAATGGACAAAATCCTAAATTACGACAGTGTATACTATGACATAAAAGTGAATTTATTGAATTATCACATAAAATTAAAAAGGACAAAATCCTAAATTATGACAGTGTATACTATGACATAAAAGTGAATTTATTCAATTATCATATGAAGTCAAAATGGACAAAATCCTAAATTATGACAGTGTATACTATGACATAAAAGTGAATGTATTCAATTATTACATTAAATCAAAATGGACCAAAATCCTAAATTACAACAGTGTACATAAAAGTGAATTTATTCAATTATTACATTAAATCAAAATGGACCAAAATCCTAAATTATGACAGTGTATACTATGACATACAAGTAAAATTATTCAATTATCACATAAAATTAAAATGGACAAAAATCCTAAATTACAACAGTGTACACTATGACATAAAAGTGAATTTATTCAATTATCATATGAAGTCAAAATGGACCAAAATCCTAAATTACGACAGTGTATACTATGACATAAAAGTGAAATTATTCAATTATCACATAAAATTAAAATGGACAAAAATCCTAAATTACAACAGTGTACATAAAAGTGAATTTATTCAATTATCACATAAAATTAAAATGGACAAAAACCCTAAATTACTACAGTGTATACTATGACATAAAATTGAATTTATTCAATTATCACATGAAGTCAAAATGGACAGAAATCCTAAATTACGACAGTGTATACTATGACATGAAAGTGAATTTATTCAATTATTACATTAAATCAAAATGGACAAAAATCCTAAATTACGACAGTGTATACTATGACATAAAAGTGAATTTATTCAATTATCATATGAAGTCAAAATGGACAAAAATCCTAAATTATGACAGTGTATACTATGACATAAAAATTAAATGTATTCAATTATCACAAAAAAATCTAAATGGACAAAATCCTAAATTACGACAGTGTATACTATGACATAAAAGTGAATTTATTGAATTATCACATAAAATTAAAAAGGACAAAAATCCTAAATTACAGTGTATACTATGACATAAAAGTGAATTTATTCAATTATCATATGAAGTCAAAATGTACCAAAATCCTAAATTATGACAGTGTATACTATGACATAAAAGTGAAATTATTCAATTATCACATAAAATTAAAATGGACAAAAATCCTAAATTACAACAGTGTACATAAAAGTGAATTTATTCAATTATTACATTAAATCAAAATGGACCAAAATCCTAAATTATGACAGTGTATACTATGACATACAAGTAAATTATTCAATTATCACATAAAATTAAAATGGACAAAAATCCTAAATTACAACAGTGTACACTATGACATAAAAGTGAATTTATTCAATTATCATATGAAGTCAAAATGGACCAAAATCCTAAATTACGACAGTGTATACTATGACATAAAAGTGAAATTATTCAATTATCACATAAAATTAAAATGGACAAAAATCCTAAATTACAACAGTGTACATAAAAGTGAATTTATTCAATTATCACATAAAATTAAAATGGACAAAAATCCTAAATTACAACAGTGTACATAAAAGTGAATTTATTCAATTATCACATAAAATTAAAATGGACAAAAACCTAAATTACGACAGTTTATACTATGACATAAAATTGAATTTATTCAATTATCACATAAAATTAAAATGGACAAAAATCCTAAATTACAACAGTGTTCATAAAAGTGAATTTATTCAATTATCACATAAAATTAAAATGGAAAAAAAAAACTAAATTATGACAGTGTATAATATGACATAAAAGTTAATTTATTCAATTATCACATAAAATTAAAATGGACAAAAATCCTAAATTACAACAGTGTTCATAAAATTGAATTTATTCAATTATCACATGAAGTCAAAATGGACAAAAATCCTAAATTACGACAGTGTATACTATGACATAAAAGTGAATGTATTCAATTATCACATAAAATTAAAAAGGACAAAAATCATAAATAATGACAGTGTATATTATGACAAAAGTGAATTTATTCAATTATCGATGAAGTCAAAATGGACAAAAATCCTAAATTACGACAGTGTATACTATGACATAAAATTGAATTTATTCAATTATCGCATGAAGTCAAAATGGACAGAAATCCTAAATTACGACAGTGTATACTATGACATAAAAGTGAATTTATTCAATTATCACAAAATCAAAATGGACAAAAATCCTAAATTACGACAGTGCATACTATTACATAAAAGTGAATTCATTCAATTATCACATTAAATTTAAATGGACAAAAATCATAAATTGCGACAGTGTATACTATGACACAAAAGTGAATTCATTCAATTGTCAAATAAAATTAAAATGGACAAAAATCCTAAATTACGACAGTGTATACTATGACAAAATTAAATGTATTCAATTATCACAAAAAAATCTAAATGGACAAAATCCTAAATTACGACAGTGTATACTATGACATAAAAGTGAATTTATTGAATTATCACATAAAATTAAAAAGGACAAAAATCCTAAATTATGACAGTGTATACTATGACATAAAAGTGAATTTATTCAATTATCATATGAAGTCAAAATGGACCAAAATCCTAAATTATGACAGTGTATACTATGACATAAAAGTGAAATTATTCAATTATCACATAAAATTAAAATGGACAAAAATCCTAAATTACAACAGTGTACATAAAAGTGAATTTATTCAATTATTACATTAAATCAAAATGGACCAAAATCCTAAATTATGACAGTGTATACTATGACATACAAGTAAAATTATTCAATTATCACATAAAATTAAAATGGACAAAAATCCTAAATTACAACAGTGTACACTATGACATAAAAGTGAATTTATTCAATTATCATATGAAGTCAAAATGGACAAAATCCTAAATTACGACAGTGTATACTATGACATAAAAGTGAAATTATTCAATTATCACATAAAATTAAAATGGACAAAAATCCTAAATTACAACAGTGTACATAAAAGTGAATTTATTCAATTATCACATAAAATTAAAATGGACAAAAATCCTAAATTACTACAGTGTATACTATGACATAAAATTGAATTTATTCAATTATCACATGAAGTCAAAATGGACAGAAATCCTAAATTACGACAGTGTATACTATGACATAAAAGTGAATTTATTCAATTATTACATTAAATCAAAATGGACAAAAATCCTAAATTACGACAGTGTATACTATGACATAAAAGTGAATTTATTCAATTATCATATGAAGTCAAAATGGACAAAAATCCTAAATTATGACAGTGTATACTATGACAAAATTAAATGTATTCAATTATCACAAAAAAATCTAAATGGACAAAATCCTAAATTACGACAGTGTATACTATGACATAAAAGTGAATTTATTGAATTATCACATAAAATTAAAAAGGACAAAAATCCTAAATTATGACAGTGTATACTATGACATAAAAGTGAATTTATTCAATTATCATATGAAGTCAAAATGGACCAAAATCCTAAATTATGACAGTGTATACTATGACATAAAAGTGAAATTTATTCAATTATCACATAAAATTAAAATGGACAAAAATCCTAAATTACAACAGTGTACATAAAAGTGAATTTATTCAATTATTACATTAAATCAAAATGGACCAAAATCCTAAATTATGACAGTGTATACTATGACATAAAAGTAAAAATTATTCAATTATCACATAAAATTAAAATGGACAAACATCCTAAATTACAACAGTGTACACTATGACATAAAAGTGAATTTATTCAATTATCATATGAAGTCAAAATGGACCAAAATCCTAAATTACGACAGTGTACACTATGACATAAAAGTGAAATTATTCAATTATCACATAAAATTAAAATGGACAAAAATCCTAAATTACGACAGTGTATACTATGACATAAAAGTGAATTTATTCAATTATCATATGAAGTCAAAATGGACCAAAATCCTAAATTACGACAGTGTATACTATGACATAAAAGTGAAATTATTCAATTATCACATAAAATTAAAATGGACAAAAATCCTAAATTACAACAGTGTACATAAAAGTGAATTTATTCAATTATCACATAAAATTAAAATGGACAAAAACTAAATTACAGTGTATACTATGACATAAAATTGAATTTATTCAATTATCACATGAAGTCAAAATGGACAGAAATCCTAAATTACGACAGTGTATACTATGACATGAAAGTGAATTTATTCAATTATTACATTAAATCAAAATGGACAAAAATCCTAAATTACGACAGTGTATACTATGACATAAAAGTGAATTTATTCAATTATCATATGAAGTCAAAATGGACAAAAATCCTAAATTATGACAGTGTATACTATGACATAAAAGTGAAATTATTCAATTATCACATAAAATTAAAATGGACAAAAACCCTAAATTACGACAGTGTATACTATGACATAAAATTGAATTTATTCAATTATTACATTAAATTAAAATGGACAAAAATCCTAAATTACGACAGTGTATACTATGACATAAAAGTGAATTTATTCAATTATCACATAAAATTAAAAAGGACAAAAATCCTAAATAATGACAGTGTATACTATGACATAAAAGTGAATTCATTCAATTATCACATTAAATCAAAATGGACAAAAATCCTAAATTACTACAGTGTATACTATGACATAAAAGTGAATTCATTCAATTGTCAAATAAAATCAAAATGGACAAAATCCTAAAATACGACAGTGTTTAATATTACACAAAAGTTGAAATTATTCAGTTATCACAAAATTAAAATGGACAAAATCCTATTTTACGACAGTGTATACTATGACATAAAATAGAACTTATTCAATTGTCAAATAAAATTAAATTGAACAAAAATCCTAAATTATGACAGTGTATACTATTACAAAAAAGTGGAAATTATTCAGTTATCACAGAAAATTAAAATGGACAAAATCCTAAATTACGACAGTGCATACTATTACATAAAAGTGAAATTATTTAGTTATCACAAAATTAAAATAGACAAAAATCCTATTTTACCACAGTGTATACTATGACATAAAAGTGAATTTATTCAATTATCACAAAATTAAAATGGACAGAAATCCTAAATTACGACAGTGTATACTATGACATAAAAGTGAATTTATTCCATTATTACATTAAATCAAAATGGACAAAAATCCTAAATTACGACAGTGTATACTATGACATAAAAGTAAATTTATTCAATTATCATATGAAGTCAAAATGGACAGAAATCATAAATTACGACAGTGTATACTATGACATAAAAGTGAATTTATTCAATTATTACATTAAATCAAAATGGTCAAAAATCCTAAATTACAACAGTGTATACTATGACATAAAAGTGAATTTATTCAATTATCACATAAAATCAAAATGGACAAAAACCCTAAATTACGACAGTTTATACTATGACATAAAAGTTAATTTATTCAATTATCACATAAAATTAAAATGGACAAAAATCCTAAATTACAACAGTGTTCATAAAAGTGAATTTATTCAATTATCACATAAAATTAAAATGGAAAAAAAAAACTAAATTATGACAGTGTATAATATGACATAAAAGTTAATTTATTCAATTATCACATAAAATTAAAATGGACAAAAATCCTAAATTACAACAGTGTTCATAAAATTGAATTTATTCAATTATCACATGAAGTCAAAATGGACAGAAATCCTAAATTACGACAGTGTATACTATGACATAAAAGTGAATTTATTCAATTATTACATTAAATCAAAATGGACAAAAATCCTAAATTACGACAGTGTATACTATGACATAAAAGTAAATTTATTCAATTATCATATGAAGTCAAAATGGACAGAAATCATAAATTACGACAGTGTATACTATGACATAAAAGTGAATTTATTCAATTATTACATTAAATCAAAATGGTCAAAAATCCTAAATTACAACAGTGTACACTATGACATAAAAGTGAATGTATTCAATTATCACATAAAATTAAAAAGGACAAAAATCATAAATAATGACAGTGTATATTATGACATAAAAGTGAATTTATTCAAGTATCATATGAAGTCAAAATGGACAAAAATCCTAAATTACGACAGTGTATACTATGACATAAAAGTGAATTTATTCAATTATCACAAAATCAAAATGGACAAAAATCCTAAATTACGACAGTGTATACTATGACAAAATTAAATGTATTCAATTATCACAAAAAAATCTAAATGGACAAAATCCTAAATTACGACAGTGTATACTATGACATAAAAGTGAATTTATTGAATTATCACATAAAATTAAAAAGGACAAAAATCCTAAATTATGACAGTGTATACTATGACATAAAAGTGAATTTATTCAATTATCATATGAAGTCAAAATGGACAAAATCCTAAATTATGACAGTGTATACTATGACATAAAAGTGAAATTATTCAATTATCACATAAAATTAAAATGGACAAAAATCCTAAATTACAACAGTGTACATAAAAGTGAATTTATTCAATTATTACATTAAATCAAAATGGACCAAAATCCTAAATTACGACAGTGTATACTATGACATACAAGTAAAATTATTCAATTATCACATAAAATTAAAATGACAAAAATCCTAAATTACAACAGTGTATACTATGACATAAAAGTGAATTTATTCAATTATCATATGAAGTCAAAATGGACAAAATCCTAAATTACGACAGTGTATACTATGACATAAAAGTGAAATTATTCAATTATCACATAAAATTAAAATGGACAAAAATCCTAAATTACAACAGTGTACATAAAAGTGAATTTATTCAATTATCACATAAAATTAAAATGGACAAAAACCCTAAATTACTACAGTGTATACTATGACATAAAATTGAATTTATTCAATTATCACATGAAGTCAAAATGGACAGAAATCCTAAATTACGACAGTGTATACTATGACATAAAAGTGAATTTATTCAATTATTACATTAAATCAAAATGGACAAAAATCCTAAATTACGACAGTGTATACTATGACATAAAAGTGAATTTATTCAATTATCATAAAGTCAAAATGGACAAAAATCCTAAATTATGACAGTGTATACTATGACATAAAAGTGAATTTATTCAATTATCACAAAATTAAAATGAACAAAAATCCTAAATTACGACAGTGAATCATTTCCACTTTTATGTCATAGTATACAGTTATCACATAAAATTAAAAAGGACAAAAATCCTAAATAACGACAGTGTATACTATGACATAAATGTGAATTCATTCAATTATCACATTAAATCAAAATGGACAAAAATCCTAAATTACGACAGTGTATGCCATGACACAAAAGTGAATTCATTCAATTGTCAAATAAAATTAAAATGGACAAAAATCCTAAATTACGACAGTGTATACTATGACATAAAAGTGAATTTACTATATTATCACATAAAATCAAAATGGACAAAAAAACTAAATTACAACAGTGTATACTATGACATAAAAGTGAAATTATTCAATTATCACATAAAATTTAAATGGACAAAAATCCTATTTCACGACAGTGAATACTATGACATAAAAGAAAAATTTTTCAATTATCACAAAATCAAAATGGACAAAAATCCTAAACAACGACAGTGTTTGACATAATTGTGAATTTATTCAATTATCACATAAAATCAAAATAGTATACACTGTTGTTATTTATAATTTTTAACTATGACATAAAAGTGAAATTATTCAATTATCACATAAAATTAAAATGGACAAAACCCCTAAATTATGACAGTGTATACTATGACATATAAGTGAATTTATTCAATTATCACATAAAATTAAAAAGGACTGAAATCCTAAATAACGACAGTGTATACTATGACATAAAAGTGAATTGATTAAATTATCACAAAATTAAAATGGACAAAAATCCTATTTTACGACATTGTATACTATGACATAAAAGTGAATTTATTCAATTATTACATTGAATCAAAATGGACAAAAATCCTATTTTACGACAGTGTATACTATGACATAAAAGTGAATTTATTCAATTATCATATAAAGTCAAAATGGACAAAAACCCTAAATTACGACAGTGTATACTATGACATAAACGTGAATTTTATGTCGTGAATTTTAAAAAATTATAAATAACAACAGTGTATACTACGACATAAAAGTGAAATTATTCAATTATCACATAAAATTAAAATGGACAAAAACCCTAAATTACGACAGTGTATACTATGACATTAAAGTGAATTTATTCAATTATCACAAAATCAAAATGGACAAAAACCCTAAATTACGACAGTGTATACTATGACATAAAAGTGAATTTATTCAATTATTACATTGAATCAAAATAGACAAAAATCCTATTTTACGACAGTGTATACTATGACATAAAAGTGAATTTATTCAATTATCATATAAAGTCAAAATGGACAAAAACCCTAAATTACGACAGTGTATACTATGACATAAACGTGAATTTATTCAATTATCACAAAATCAAAATGGACAAAAACCCTAAATTACGACAGTGTATACTATGACATAAACGTGAATTTTATGTCGTGAATTTTAAAAAATTATAAATAACAACAGTGTATACTACGACATAAAAGTGAATTTATTCAATTATCACAAAATCAAAATGGACAAAAATCCTAAATTACGACAGTGTATACTATGACATAACTGTGAATTTATTCAATTATCATATGAAGTCAAAATGGACAAAAATCCTAAATTATGACAGTTGTTACATTCCATGTGTTTTATTTATTGTTTGGAAGGGGTTGTTTCTCTTCCACCTTTGTCTTGTCTCTTTTTTATTTTATTTTAGGGAAATCCTCACTGTGGACGTCAATGACGGTCGACCAATCCGTGGATGTGCCGGCATGATAAAAGGCCCCATTTCTTAGGAATGGAGATGAGTGAGCTCGCGCCGATCTGCTCACTGCCCGTCTCCGTGATTGTTACCTGTGTGACTGTCAAGTATCCTGATTGTTCTGAGAAGCTTTTGCTTAGTTATGCCCAAACTAACACTCAATTGGAGTTTGTTCGTTGTGATGTCAGAGTTACGTTTGAGAGTGCGTGCGATTGTGGTATTGCCCGCAGGTGTTTGAGATCAGAGCGCTACACGCGTATGAGACACATGGCGAGCTATTAGTGGGGTTTCGATTTCTTTGTTTGTTTAAGTGGGTTTCTTCATTTACGTATACTTAGGTAGGTCGTTTTTCTCTGTTATTTAGTTAACAAGAGAGATCGCCATCCGTTGTAGTTTTGTTTGGAAGTCAGCGTAGTTTAGTTCGAGCGTCGTATACGCTGAAGATTTCGGTTTTGTTTCTACATTTTTCTTTCTTTTGTTAGTATTAGAGGTTTGGGGTTAGTTAGCGATTGGGGTTTTGTTTTGATTATTTCATTGATTTGGGCGACTCTCTTGCTATTATTGTTTTTAGTTTTGTCAATCTTCTCTTATACACTTATTGATTGTTTTGGTGAGATTTGCTTTCTGGAAATAAACTCTTTAACTGTTATTTCTTCAGTCTGTTGGTTGTTTTTGCTGCCTGCACACATCAAACAGTTCCATCTCACAGAAATGTTGCGTCATCCCTTTTACCATCTTTTAAACACGTAACACAGTGTATACTATGACATAAAAGTGAATTTATTCAATTATCATATGAAGTCAAAATGGAAAAAAATCCTAAATCACGACAGTGTATACTATTACATAAATTTTGAAATTATTCAGTTATCACAAAATTAAAATAGTATAAACTGTCGTAATTTAGGGTTTTTGTCCATGACATAAAAGTTAATTTATTCAATTATCATATGAAGTCAAAATGGACCAAAATCCTAAATTATGACAGTGTATACTATGACATAAAAGTGAATTTGTTCAGTTATCACATAAAATTAAAATGGACAAAAATCCTAAATTACAACAGTGTACATAAAAGTGAAATTATTCAATTATCACATAAAATTAAAATGGACAAAAACCCTAAACTACGACAGTGTATACTATGACAAAAAATTGAATTTATTCAATTATCACATGAAGTCAAAATGGACAGAAATCCTAAATTACGACAGTGTATACTATGACATAAATGTGAATTTGTTCACTGTCGTTATTTATGATTTTTGTCTATGACATAAAAGTGAATTTATTATATTATCAAATTAAATCAAAATGGACAAAAATCCTAAATTACGACAGTGTATACTATTACATAAAAGTTCAAATTATTCAGTTATCAAGAAATTAAAATGGACAAAAATCCTATTTTACGACAGTGTATACTATGACATAAATGAATTTATTCAATTATCTCACAAAATTAAAATGGACAAAAATCCTAAATTATGACAGTGTATACTATTTTGATTTTATGTGATAATATAATAAATTCACTTTTATGTTATAGACAAAATCCTAAATAACGACAGTGTATACTATTCAATTAATGTCTATTCAATTAATTCAATATGATTTTTGTGATTCAATTATCACATAAAATTAAAATGGACAAAAATCCTATTTTACGACAGTGTATACTATGACATAAAAGTGGAAATTGTTCAGTTATCACAGAAAATAAAATGGACAAAAATCCTAAATTATGAGTGTATACTATTTTGATTTTATGTGATAATATAATAAATTCACTTTTATGTCATAGTATACACTGTCGTAATTTATGATTTTTGTCTATGACATAAAAGTGAATTTATTCAATTATCACAAAATTAAAATGGACAAAAAATCCTAAATTACAACAGTGTATACTATGACATAAAAGTGGAAATTATTCAGTTATCACAGAAACTTAAAATGGACAAAAATCTAAATGGACAAAAAATCCTAAATTACGACAGTGTATACTATGACAAAATTAAATGTATTCAATTATCACAAAAAAATTAAAATGGACAAAAATCCTAAATTATGACAGTGTATACTATTTTGATTTTTTGTGATAATATAATAAATTCACTTTTATGTCATAGTATACACTTTTGTTATTTATGATTTTTGTCTATGACATAAAAGTGGAAATTATTCAGTTATCACAGAAAATGAAAATTGACAAAAATCCTAAATTACGACAGTGTATACTATGACATAAAAGTGAATTTATTCAATTATCACGAAATCAAAATGGACACAAATCCTAAATTACGACAGTGCATACTATTACATAAATGTGAATTTATTCAATTGTCAAATAAAATCAAAATAGACAAAAATCATAAATTCACTTTTATGTCAGAGTATACACTGTTGTTATTTATTATATCATCACATAAAATCAAAATGGACAAAAATCATAAATAACGACAGTGTATACTATGACATAAATGTGAATTTATTCAATTGTCAAATAAAATCAAAATAGACAAAAATCATAAATAACGACAGTGTATACTATGACATAAAAGTGAATTTATCATATTATCACATAAAATCAAAATGGACAAAAATCCTAAATTACAACAGCGTATGCTATTACATAAACGTGAAATTATTCAATTATCACAAAATTAAATTGGACAAAAATCCTAAATTACGACAGTGTATACTATGACATAAAAGTGAATTTATTCAATTATTACATAAAATTAAAAAGGACAAAAATCCTAAATAACGACAGTGTATACTGACATAAAAGTGAATTTATTATATTATTACAAAATCAAAATGGACAAAAAATCCTAAATTATGACAGTGTATACTATGACATAAAAGTGAATTTATTCAATTATTACATAAAATCAAAATGGACAAAAAATCCTAAATTACGCCAGTGTATACTATGACATAAAAGTGAATTTATTCAATTATCACAAAAAAAATGTAAATGGACAAAATCCTAAATTACGACAGTGTATACTATGACATAAATGTGAATTTATTCAATTATCACAAAATCAAAATAGTATACACTGTGGTTATTTTGGATTTTTGTCCATTTTGATTTTATTTGATAATTGAATAAATTCTCTTATAAATCATAGTATACACTGTCGTAATTTAGGGTTTTTGTCTATTTTAATTTTATGTGATAACTAAATAATTTCTACTTTTATGTAATAGTATACACTGTCATAATTTAGGATTTTTGTCCATTTTTATTTTATGATAATTGAATAATTTCCACTTTTATGTCATAGACAAAAATCATAAATAACGACAGTGTATACTATGACATAAAAGTGAATTTATTATATTAACACATAAAATCAAAATGGACAAAAATCCAAAATTACGAGTGTATAGTATGACATAAAAGTGGAAATTATTCAATTATCATAAAATAAAAATGGACAAAAATCCTAAATTACGACAGTGTATACTATGACATAAACGTGAATTTATTCAATTATTACATTAAATAAAAATGGACAAAAATCCTAAATTATGACAGTGTATACTATGACATAAAAGTGGAAATTATTCAGTTATCACAGAAAATTAAAATGGACAAAAATCCTAAATTACGACAGTGTATACTATGACATAAAAGTGAAATTATTCAATTATCACATAAAATTAAAATGGAAAAAAATCCTAAATTACGACAGTGTATACTATGACATAAAAGTGAATGTATTCAATTATCACATAAAATTAAAAAGGACAAAAATCCTAAATAACGACAGTGTATACTATGACATAAATGTGAATTCATTCAATTATCACATTAAATCAAAATGGACAAAAATCCT
Source organism: Gobiocypris rarus (assembly GCA_023029165.1). NCBI lineage: Eukaryota > Metazoa > Chordata > Actinopteri > Cypriniformes > Gobionidae > Gobiocypris > Gobiocypris rarus. The sequence goes on along the minus strand of CM040930.1, from coordinate 35,171,642 downwards.
AAGTTACGACAGTGTATACTATGACATAAAAGTGAATTTATTCAATTATTACATTAAGTCAAAATGGACAAAAAAATCCTAAATTACGACAGTGTATACTATGACAAAATTAAATGTATTCAATTATCACAAAAAAATCTAAATGGACAAAATCCTAAATTACGACAGTGTATACTATTACATAAAAGTGAAATTATTCAACTATCACATAAAATTAAAATGGACAAAAACCCTAAATTACGACAGTGTATACTATGACATAAAAGTGGAAATTATTCAGTTATCACAGAAAATTAAAATTGACAAAAATCCTTAATTACGACAGTGTATACTATGACATAAAAGTGAATTTATTATATTATCAAATTAAATCAAAATGGACAAAAATACTAAATTACGACAGTGTATACTATGCCATAAAAGTGAATTTACTCAATTATCACAAAATTAAAATCAAAATGGACAAAATCCTAAATTACGACAGTGTATACTATGACATAAAATTGAATTTATTCAATAATCATGAAGTCAAAAAGGACAAAAATCCTAAATAACGACAGTGTATACTATGACATAAATGTGAATTTATTCAATTGTCAAATAAAATCAAAATAGTATACACTGTCGTTATTTATGATTTTTGTCTATTTTGATTTTATTTGACAATTGAATAAATTCACTTTTATGTCATAGTATACACTATTGTAATTTAGTTTTTTTGTCCATGACATAAAAGTGAAATTATTCAATTATCACATAAAATTAAAATGGACAATAATCCTATTTCACGACAGTGTATACTATGACATAAAAGTGAAATTATTCAATTATCACAAAATCAAAATGGACAAAAATCCTAAACAACGACAGTGTTTGACATAAATGTGAATTTATTCAATTATCACAAAATCAAAATAGTATACACTGTTGTTATTTATAATTTTTAACTATGACATAAAAGTGAAATTATTCAATTATCACATAAAATTAAAATGGACAAAACCCCTAAATTATGACAGTGTATACTATGACATATAAGTGAATTTATTCAATTATCACATAAAATTAAAAAGGACTGAAATCCTAAATAACGACAGTGTATACTATGACATAAAAGTGAATTTATTAAATTATCACAAAATTAAAATGGACAAAAACCCTAAATTACGACAGTGTATACTATGACATAAAAGTGAATTGATTAAATTATCACAAAATTAAAATGGACAAAAATCCTATTTTACGACAGTGTATACTATGACATTAAAGTGAATTTATTCAATTATCACAAAATCAAAATGGACAAAATCCTAAATTACGACAGTGTATACTATGACATAAAAGTGAATTTATTAAATTATCACAAAATTAAAATGGACAAAAATCCTATTTTACGACAGTGTATACTATGACATTAAAGTGAATTTATTCAATTATCACAAAATCAAAATGGACAAAAACCCTAAATTACGACAGTGTATACTATTACATAAAAGTGAATTGATTAAATTATCACAAAATTAAAATGGACAAAAATCCTATTTTACGACAGTGTATACTATGACATTAAAGTGAATTTATTCAATTATCACAAAATCAAAATGGACAAAAACCCTAAATTACGACAGTGTATACTATTACATAAAAGTGAATGGATTAAATTATCACAAAATTAAAATGGACAAAAATCCTATTTTACGACAGTGTATACTATGACAAAAAAGTGAGTTTATTAAATTATCACAAAAAAATTATGACAGTGTATACTAGATCTGATGGAAGTGAGCAAAGAAAAACCTCATCATTTCAAAAATGAAGATGGAAACGTGGACGTTTCAAAGACTGAAGAGAATTTCAAACCAAAACAAGCTGGACAATCTGGAGTCAAAGGATATTTAACTTGAATTGAGTGTGAAAAGATTTATATATAAATCAGACCTTACAATACACACTGGAGAAAAAAAACAGTTGCTGACCCCTGTCCACCACCGAAAGTGCCAACAGTGGGCACGTGAGCATCAGAACTGGACCACAGAGCAATGGAAGAAGGTGGCTTGGTCTGATGAATCACGTTTTCTTTTACATCACATTGATGGCCAGGTGTGTGTGCGTTGCTTACCTGGGGAACACATGGCACCAGGATGCACTATGGGAAGAAGGCATGGCAAGAAGGCAGTGTGATGCTTTGGGAAATGTTCTGCTGGGAAATCTTGGGTCCTGCCATCCATGTGGATGTTACTTTGACACGTACCACCTACCTAGCTAGGGCTGGTCCGAATGCCATTTTTAGAGCTTCGAAGCTTCAGTAGTAATCAACACAGAATATTCGAAGGTTCGGAGAGAGGGGGCTGAACATATTCTTCTCTCTAATAAAGGCAGGAATCTGGAGAATACACAGGTCTGTTACATCCTTGTAACAAGCTCTTATATTTCACATTAGATTCATTTAGATTGATATTAATGGGTTATAGGCTTGCTGCGATAGTGTAACCTGTGTTAAAACTGACTATCGCAGCAAACCTATTACCTGTGATTATCAATCAAAGTTAATCTACTGCAAAATGTAGGAGCTTGTTACTTGCCCAAGCGGCATTCTCTAATTTAGTTCAGTTAGAGAAAAGATAAAGACAAATATAAACTGAAAGTGTCTGCCCCAAACAGTGTAAGCTGAACAAGAGTCGCAGCAAGAGTCAGATTTCATTCATCATGAGAGCGAGGAGCTGATGACAAGACAATCACAAAAAATTTGATTTCAAAACTAAATGTAGAAGCACCTATTTTCTTGTTGTGTTTTTCATTAAGAATAATAGGCTAATGAACCCACCCCATTCAATGGGCCGCCCCCGAATTGGTGTTAATTCTAAACTGAAAGTATAAAATGCGCACGGCCGCACTATCATTCGTTCACGGCCACGCAGTGCACAAGCACTGTAATGGGAAAAATGTTCTCACGGTCACATCCCAAACAGGTAAAAAGGCTAATACATTTTAATTCTATTATGCTATTTTCCATAACGTCGAAACCAGCGCAGCTTAACCCAAAATACAAGCTCAAGCATGTGCTTCTTCCATTTAAGCTCATGCCGTTTTGTGCAAGGTTGGGTTCCTATTCAACTGGTCATCCTATTAAAAACGGCTAGACTTTAAGATAATTGTAAAAATTATCTGTCTCCTGCTTACGCTGTCTACAGAGTCCGACACATTGGCATAACATTTTTCATGTTAATCATGTCAATTAATGTTCATGTTAATCATGTCAAATTGACATGATTAACATGAAAAATGTTACACTATATGTTGGAATCGGTAGACATAAGCAGAAGACAGCCAACTAGGAAACAACTTCTACATGATATAAAAAATGTTTTAACACTGTATCCTAAATTGTGGATAATTAAGCTATATATCATATGCTGAAGTAAATTTCTGCAGTGTTAACGATTAAAAGAAAAAAAAAAACAACAAGAACCGTACAGAACTGAAAACTAACCAAAAATTATATATATATATATATATATATATATATATATATATATATATATATATATATATATATATATATATATATATATATATATATATATATATTACATACATACATATACACTCACCTAAAGGATTATTAGGAACACCTGTTCAATTTCTCATTAATGCAATTATCTAATCAACCAATCACATGAAAAGTTGCTTTCAATGTATTTAGGGTGTGGTCCTGGTCAAGACAATCTCCTGAACTCCAAACTGAATGTCAGAATGGGAAAGAAAGGTGATTTAAGCAATTTTGAGCATGGCATGGTTGTTGATGTCAGACGGGCCGGTCTGAGTATTTCACAATCTGCTCAGTTACTGGGATTTTTACGCACAACCATTTCTAGGGTTTACAAAGAATGGTGTGAAAAGGGAAAAACATCCAGTATGCGGCAGTCCTGTGGGCAAAAATGCCTTGTTGATGCTAGAGGTCAGAGGAGAATGGGCCGACTGATTCAAGCTGGTGGTACCGGTGGGGTCTTCTGCTACCTTGGCTTGTCGCCACAAGGTTGTGTGTGTTGTGGCTTCACAAATGCTTGCTGCGCCCACCTAGGTTGTATGAGTGATTGAAAAGCATTTGTGAGCAATACTGAATGTTTTTTCCCATTTCACACCATTCTTTTATAAACCCTAGAAATGGTTGTGCATGAATATCCCAGTAACTGAGCAGATTGTGAAATACTCAGACCGGCCCGTCTGGCACCAACAACCATGCCACGCTCAAAATTGCTTAAATCACCTTTCTTTCCCATTCTGACATTCAGTTTGGAGTTCAGGAGATTGTCTTGACCAGGACCACACCCCTAAATACATTGAAGCAACTGACATGTGATTGGTTGATTAGATAATTGCATTAATGAGAAATTGAACAGGTGTTCCTAATAATCCTTTAGGTGAGTGTATTTACCATGTGAATGATGCTGGTGGTGTGGCTGTGTCCCCTCATTACAGGTAATGAAGGAAGATGGTAAAGGTGTACATGTTCTTGGTTTCAAATGTATTACATAAACATAGATTTATTACATACATAGATTTATTTATTTTTTACTTCATTTAAAAAGTAAAATACAGTCTAAGTGTTATTTAGACATATATCTGTGTGTGGCAAGAACTTGCTAAGTTACAGTTCATTTTCAGATGCATTTCAGAATCGACTTCACTCAGAGACAGGCGGCTGAACGTGCATCATGTTCGTTTTCTTTATTTTGCAAAATGCACAACATTTTGTTTTTATTGTGAGTGTACACAAATAAAAGTAGAAACGTATAAGATTATAATGATGTACAACACTTGTCTGTATGACCAAAATCAACAGTATTTTGAGTCTTTGTTGCACTGATAATAAAAAAGTCGAAGTCAGTCACGCCGGCGCGATTGTGGACATCTAGGGGTTAAAAAAGTGCATCACATATTTACTGCCAGACTAATAAAATGTATTTGTACAACATATGGAGATAATTACTTTTACTACATTTACTCCCCAACATAAACAAAAGCGTTCCTACTAAAATTGGGACATTTTGACCTTTCCCCAATTTCCAATGCTGAACAATCAATCTTCAACAAACTTTTATATAACAAATTTCTATCTTTGATAATGCCAAAAAATTCCAAGTGTGCTTTATCAGATTTATATTAAACTTTTTACTTGTAAGTGATGGATCTGAAACTTAACTTACTTAGACAACTTCGGGCAATATTTTTTCTCATGAGTCCGTAGACTAGATAAATTGGTGAAACATTTCCCACATGAAGAGCACTGGTGTGGCTTCTCTCCAGTATGAACTCTCTCGTGATCTTTCAAGGTTCTTGACTGAGCAAAACTCTTCCCACAGTGTGAGCACTGGTGTGGCTTCTCTCCAGTGTGAACTCTCTCATGATCTTTCAGGTGTCCTGCCTGAGAGAAACTCTTCCCACAGTGTGAGCACTCGTACGGTTTCTCTCCAGTGTGAATTCTCTGGTGTATTTTTAAGGCGTTGGATGTAATGAAGGTCTTCCCACAGTCAGAGCACACATGGGGTCTCACTCCAGTATGTACACGCTCATGCTCTTTAAACTTATGCAGAAATATAAAACTCCGTCCACAAAAAGAACAAAAGTGAGGCTTCACACCAGCATGAACTTTAAGGTGCGATCTTAAGTATGATTCCACAACAAATGTTTTCTCACACTGATCGCAGCTGAATGATCTCACTCCAGTGTGAGAGCGTAGATGATTTTTTAGATTACTTTTGTGAGTGTAACTCTTTCCACACTGAGAGCATGTGAACGGTTTTTCTCCAGTGTGAATCCTCATGTGCACATTTAAGTTTCCTTTGTTAATGAAACGCTTTCCACATTGAATGCATGTGAATGGTTTTTCTCGAGTGTGAATTCTCATGTGCTCATTCAAGTTTTTTTTGTGGATGAAGCTTTTTCCACACTGAGAGCATGTGAACGGTTTTTCTCCAGAGTGAATTCTCATGTGCACTTTAAAGTTTCCTTTCTGCGTGAAACTCTTTCCACACTCAGAGCAGGTGAAATATCCTTTGACTCCAGATTTTCTGACTCGCTTTTGTGTGAAATCCTTTTCAGTCTGTGAAATGGCACAGTCTCCATCTTCATTTATGAAATGAGGTTTTTGAAATTGATGCAATTTGTCTTCATTCACTTCCATCAGGTCTAAAATAAAGCATTAAATTCACATAATTCAATTAAAAAAGGGAAAACATTTAATATAGCCTCAAGTCAGACCTCAATAGACCACAAATCGAGTTTACTACAAGTCTACTAGTATAGTTTTAGACGCATGTTTCTTTTCATCTTAAGCCCAATTCACACTGCACCGACAGACGGCAAACAGACACGTCATCAGTTGTAATGAACTTATATTATGATCAACGTGGATTTAAATGACGCAGTCTCTTAAATTCTCCCCATTAAGGGGCATTTCCTTGGCTCAAATCTTAGATTTTGTTCATATTTTTTCTGTAGAAAGACAAACAGTGATGAAAGCCAAAATAACAAAAGTCACAGATGTATATTTATTGGGTAATCCACAGTTCTGTAGGAGGGGTGAAAATTAAATTTTCAGTGGTTGAAAACCAAACGTGGGTCACTTTGCATATAGTTGATGCGTTTTTTTATTTTATGAGGAATGTCTGAAGAGGAATGACTGAAAACATAACCATTTTCAGAGGGTTTTTGGTACTCAGAGTGTTAAGTTGAGACACATTGATAAAAGTGTATTTATGAGAATCTATATTTGAATGAGTTTCAGGGATGTTTGAAAGATGGGACTTTGTCCATTTCAACAGCTTCTGAAGCCACCAAGAGACTAGTGTGCATCACAGAGTAGCAAGCTGAGCTTAAAGGGTTAGTTCACCATTTCCATTAGTTCTCCATTGGCATCAATGTAATTTTCTCTCTCAAGATTTATAAAAGGCACTAAAGATGTCGTTACTAAGTCCATCTCACTACAGTGGTGCTACAATCATTTTATGAAACAATGAGAATAGTTTTTGTGCACCTAAAAACAAAATAACGACTTATATAGAGATGGCCGATTTCAAAACACGGCTTCCTGAAGCTATGGAGCGTTATCAATCAGCGAGTCGAATCAGCGGCTCGGATCACCAAAGTCATGTGATTTCATCAGTTTGCCGGTTTGACAAGCGATCCGATTTCTGATTATCGCTACAGGCCTTTAAAATACAGATACCAAAAGGAAAGTTTGTTAAGAACCAGAATCTAAAAGGATATTAAGATATCTTTAATAATTCTTGAGCTACAGACATGCAAACTTGAGCCAAAAAAAGTGCTTTTTTCCATTTTTGAACAGTCACCGTTTGGCATATATTGAAACAGATTGTTAAAGTCAACAGATTTTACTAAAAGGCCTACCAATCTCTGTGTAACAATAATGATGTGAAGTAACTTTTACACCCATGTAAATTATAAATAATAATAATAATTAGTTACATTTATATAGCACTTTTCTAGACACTCATAGCGCTTTACATATTGAAAGGGGGAATCTCCTTAACCACCACCAATGAGCAGAACCACCTGGATGATGCGTCGGCAGCCATATTGCGTCAGAACGCCCACCACACACCAGCTGATTGGTGGAGAAAAGACAGTGATATGTATATATATATATATATATATATATATATATATATATATATATATATATATGGGGATGATTAGGAGGCCATGATGGACAGAGGCGATTGGGCAAATTTGGCCAGGATGCCGGGATTACAGCCCTACTCTTTATCGAAGGACATCCTGGGATTTTTGATGACCACAGAAAGTCAGGACCTCGGTTTCACATCTCATCCGAAGGACGAGGAATTGGCTCCAAATCTCAGGTGACAATTTTAATTTGTCCTCCCTCTAGAGTTTTGTATAATATAAATGTATATTTACTGTGACATTTAATATTTTGGCTTTCATCACTATTTGTTTGTCTTACTACAGAAACATTTTTTAAAAAATCGAAATTATAGCTGGGGACCGCTGGTTGAATTGACATGGAATGACCCAAATATTAAATTAATAATAGTTTACTCATCAATAACCATTAATTTTTTTACTTTATTTAAATGTTTCAAATATTTCTGTAAAGTTAAACAAAATGTATTAATAATTCTCACACCAATCAGATTGAAATACATTGGAATACATTACATTATCAGCTGTTGAGTTCAGTGGAAAGGCGGCTTTACCCCTGTTTGTGTCTGTTAGATCTTGTTCACCAAACATTATGAATCAGAATGAGAATGTCTGAGCAGTGCCGTGGTGTGAATCGGTATTTCATGTTCCTCATCAGTCATTAAAGAGTATGGAAAACACCAACCTATTTGTTCCTCTGTCTCTTCATCTTTTATTCTGCAGGGTTCTTCCTTAAACTCCATCTTTACAATAGTATGTCTGTAGTTTCTCCTGGAGTAATTCCTCCTGCTTGCTCCTTCTTCTCCTGTGGGAAGATGGGAATATTCCCAGCATTTAAAGCTGACAGAAGGTGTGAATTGTTGCTCGTTATCATCACACTTACAATCACTCTCAATTATCCAGCTTTAAGTGTTTTACTCAAACAACTGTTTAGAAACAATGTAATGCCTCTAGCTGATGTTTATGTTGTCTATATGATTTACATGCATTAAAAACTCTGTTTAAACGTTATGAAAACACAACTAATTTGGTCGTAACAACAACAAACAGCAACTCATTACTCATGTGAAAAACTGTCAGTAACGAGTCTACGTTTTTCGAATGTTATGAACATCAGTCGGTTCATTTCGATTCATTTCTGAGTGATTCACTAAATGAACCGACTCGTTTAGTCGTTTGGATGTAGATTTGTCCTAATACATGATAAATGAATGTACTCACAGTGTGAAAACATCAGATTTAGAGCAGAATGAACGGCTGTGTTCACTTCTCATGTTTATGTCCCTTCCCTCGCTCACTTCTCTTCTTCTCCTAGACTCGATGTGTGTCGGTGCTTCGGTCGCTCCAGCGCCTCCACTGGCGGAAAACAGTCACTATTAAACTATCTAACCTTCATAGATTATGTACAAAACAACCAAGATAAAATGGTATCTTGTTTGAGATTATACAAACACTATTTATCTCCACCAAATAAATTTTATTTGGGATAAAGATTCAAACTTTACGATTTACATTCTGGACTTTAACTGTTGTGTGTTAATGTTGTTAATTGTAATATAATAAATATTGACTTAATTTTAAAGGTAGATAGTACAAGTATTATTCATTTAAAAAATGGGAGAGTTATTAAGAGCTACGAAGATTGAAAAAACTCTGAGCAGCTCATCTCAAGTTATGATTTAGATTTCTCCCAATAAAAATAAAATCACAGCCCTCAGTATGATGAACAAAGTTATTTAAATCAGTTAAATGTACACTAGTAACTTTTAGCCCGAGCTACTTCTCTGTTGGTCTATGACGAGTCACACAGTGCTCTGATTCTCCGCGACTGTTGATGTCCGTATGGCGAGTGGTCTGTGCCACCGATTCGGCTACCTACCGAAGGAGACAGTCATGTGCTGAATCCAAAATCGCCCCCTATACCCTCAAATAAGGCACAGCCATTTGTAGTGGTGTCCGAAACCATAATTGATGTTATTGAGTGCACTCATTCAATCCCACATTGCACCGCAATAACAAGTGTACAGCCGACGTACACTCAACGGCTCTCCAACTTCACGCACTCGCTTTCATTCACTCCTTCAAGTGAACTATATCAGTGGACTAAAGTAGGGAATAGTGAAGGTGGGTTTAGGGGGTGATTTTCAGCCCTGTACTTTTATGTGAAATGAGGGTACGTCTCCACTGTTGATACGTAGAAACAAGTCATTGGTCAAACAATAACCTAATTAAAATGAGTCCATTACACATTCTAGCAACAACTTTAAAGATGAACACTTACATTCAATAATTATAATCCAGTATCCTAATATAATCCAAAACTTGCTATTCTGCACTTTTAGTATATATTTTGATATTTTAAGTATATTTTGATGCTAATAGTTTTGTATTTTACTTAAAGGAATAGTTCCCCAATCAATGATTTTCTTTCTTATTTTTCTTTCTTTCTTCAGAGTTATTTTGAGATTTATTATTGAAGACTTTTCATTGCCCCTTAACAATATGATTTTTGGCTTCCTTATGATAAACACAATGGCTCATTTTTATTGATTTAATTAAGTAAACTTGACACCATTAAAGGTGCACTATGTGACTTTTCTGTTCTCTAGAAGTTGTCTATTCTAAACAAAGGCACAGTTTGATGATCCCAAGTTTGAGGGCAGAATCTTGGGACATGTGGTCTTCACCTCACAGCCGGTGGAAAAGAATCGGGAAAGGACTCGGGCAGAAATCATGCTCATGGATGTTCAAGGATTATTAACACTACTGTAGTAGCAGAGCAGGACCGAGTGTTGTGGGAGCTGAGCAAGGCCGCTGGAGCGATTGTTAATAAGATGAACGCAACACACGGCTCGTGAGCAGTGGGACTTTTATTATGCCACAGTCGCCAACACGATTTCCGCTTTTCCGGTCATGAGTGTGAGGTAACACAGGTCTGTTTATCATATTAGATACATCTGAGTGTGTTGAGAATGATGTGACATTGCAGTGAGAGTAAAGCGTTTCTGCTAAATAAAACCGGAAACCGGGAGTAACGCAGATATGACGCCTTTGATATGCGACTCCCTCACACATCCCGGTTCATTGGTTCAAATAAAAATGTTCTCACGATTTACAAATAGTTGAAAACATTTGGGATATGGTAAGTACTCAACTGAACAAAATATATAACACTGGCCTAGTGGTTTATAGATATTTATTCTTCTTTAATAATTATAATAAATATCACATTTATCAATGTTAACCTCCATTCTGTCCATTGATTTACAAGTCTTTTTTCCAATTCTAATTTAGTTTTGTTTACTCAGTATGCTGTTGTCAAATGTCATTACTTGAAAACACTGTTTGTACTCTGCTTGCTCAGTGGAATAAAATAAATGACACTACTTTATTGTATACCAGTCTGTCAGCTCTTAAAGCCATCATAACCTACTGAATCATTATACGTTTTGGGTTGTCAGAACACTATGATTTTTTAAAAAGAAATATAGGCCTATCTGCAAATAATTATCTGGATGCAAGTGCTTTAGGGTCTAAGTCACCCTGAAAAGGGCTGACACCATTTCACTGTAATCATAATGTGGCATAAATGTACAAAATCATTGGTACACCTCTTCCCACATTCCAAGAACTGCACCCATCCAGTGTGAGGAAAATACATTTTGTTGTAGATATATAATATATAGCCTATATCTCATGTTAAATGACATTTCCAATGATGCAACTACTCTTTTTTTGTTATTAAATCTCACGTTTTGAATTGAAAAATATGTAAATGTCAGTATAATTTTAAATAATGGCAAGAAAATGCTTACTCCAGGTTTCCCCAAAATATTTAGGTTTCATTTGGATATTTCTAATTATTAGGCCCAACTGTGCATAAAACAAGTACATTTTCATTCATTCATTGCCTGTTATTTAAGCCTTGAAAATCATTGAGTTTTCCTTAATTTGATGTTGCATTTATAGTCTTGGTTTATTCTTTAAAATCATGAGATACAGCTTAATATTTTGAGCAATTTTGGACTAGGTTGATAAAATAAGTTGATAGGTTATATAGCTCAGTCTCATTTTATAACAGGGCAATGATAGATTCTCCTTTTGTAGTGTCAAAGCGAGAAAAAAAGAAAGCCATTAATGGTCTGAACATTTACAAAGCTTCACTTCAACACAAAAGTTATCAAACATAAAACCAAAATGCAATTAGTATGAACTATTGCCACTTATTGAGAAATAACTAAAAAGCAATTGCCTATAAAAAAATACATCTAGCCTACTAATGTAAACTTTAAAGTTATGTTAAGGTTACGTACATGGAGATGACGTGTATATCAGGCGTCTTGTAAGACGATGTACCTAGTTCAGATGTAGTTAGTACAGGTCATATTTTTTATACATATCTATAAACGTCGCCGCCGGGTAAATTAAATGACTGTGTACTCACCCTGATGTCTGCAGTCCCTATATATTCGATTCAAAAATTGACAAAGACTTGCATGGTTTGGAAGTTGGATTCATAATGAACTCGCTTATTTAATTACTTGTCATTTCAGTTATTCAGAGGAACCGAGAAGCCAAAATCTGCTTAAAACATGATGAGTTACATTTTATTACCTATTGATCCTTACTGCTTGACAAAATACAATGCAAGAACTTACAACTAATATTAAACCTTATTTCACCATTATAGCAGATGTAAACACTGCTGAATTGCCAGACACAGAACACATTTCACTTTTCATCTTCTCTCAGTGATGAGTCCATATGAAGAGATTAATGGACTCTTTAAATATACATAGAAAAAACATCTGGTGCAGTTTTACTGAAAATAATGAGTTGTACTACTTGTTCATTTGTAATAGTGAATACAATGTTTAATATAAACATTATTTATCTGTGTTCTAGATCCCTGAAGGTGTGCTGTGGTATCTGGCACCAAGATGTTAGCAGCAGATCCTTTATGTCCTGTAAGTTGCGAGGTGGGGCCTCCATGGATCGGGCTTGTTTGTTCAGCACATCCCACAGATGCTCGATTGAATTGAAATCTGGGGAATTTGGAAGTCAACACCTCAAACTCGTTGCTGTGCTCCTCAAACCATTCCTTAACCATTTTTGCTTTGGGGCACATTATCCTGCTGAAAGAGCCACAGCTACCAGGGAATACTGTTTCAATGAAAGGGTGTATGGCCTGCAACAATGCTTAGGTAGGTGGAAGTTATGAAAGTAACTCAATGGCAGAACCCAAGGTTTCCCAGCAGAACATTTCCCAAAGCATCACACTGCCTCCGCCGGCTTGCCTTCTTCCCATACTGCATCCTGGTGCCATGTGTTCCCCAGGTAAGCAACGCGCACGGACCCGTCCCTGGCCCTCCACGTGATGTACAAGAAAACGTCATTCATCAGACCAGGCCACCTACTTCCATTGCTTCATGGTCCAGTTCTAATGATCAAGTGCCCAATGTTGTAACTTTCAGCAGTGGACGGGTCAGCATGGACACCCTGACGGGTCTGCGGCTATGCAGGCCCATACACAATAAACTGCGATGCACTGTGTATTCTGACACCTTTCTATCAGAACCAGCATTAACTACTACAAACATTTCTGCAGCATTGAAGGTCCCAATGAGCATAGTAGCCTCCATCATCAGTAAGTGGAAGAAGGTGCTGGTCGCCCGGCCAAACTGAGCGAACGAGGGAGAAGGGCCTTAGTTAGTGAGGTGACCAAAAAACTGATGGTCACTTTGACAGAGCCTGTACGATAAAGCGACCAGACGGAAGCAACTCCTCAGTAAAAGGCACATGACAGCACACCTGGAGTTTGCCAAAAGGCGCCTGAAGGTAATCGTAGACCATGAGAAACAAAAGCTCTGGTCTGATGTAACAAAGATTTAACTCTTTGGCCTGAATGGCAAGCGTCATGTCTGGAGGAAACTAGGCACTGCTCATCACCTGGCCAATACCATCCCTACAGTGAAGCATGGTGGTGGCAGCATCATGCTGTGGGGATATTTTTCAGCAGCAGGAACTGGGAGACTAGTCAGGATTGAGGGAAAGATGAATGCAGCAATGTACAGAAACATTCTTGATGAAAACCTGCTCCAGAGCGCTCTATACCATAGACTGGGTCAAAGGTTCAACTTCCAACAGGACAATGACGCTAAACACACAGGAAAGATAACAAAAGAGTGGCTACGGGACAATTCTGTTAATGTCCTTGAGTGGCCCAGCCAGAGCCCAGACTTTAATCCAAATGGGAGCCCAAAATATGGAAAAAGTTATGCGCTGTGAATCCTTCCCTGATGCACCGTACTTGTAAAGGTATTACTTGCAAGTGAGGGATCTGAACATGAACATTTGCTAATTAGACAACTTCAGGCAATGCTTATTCTTATGTCTCTGTAGATGAGATAATCGGGTATAACTCTTCCCACATGAAGAGCACTGGTGCGGCTTCTCTCCAGTGTGAACTCTCTCATGGTATTTCAGGTTTCCTGGCTGAGCGAAACTCTTTCCACAGTGTGAGCACTTGTACGGTTTCTCTCCAGTGTGAACTCTCTGGTGTGTTTTTAAGTCGCTGGATGTAGTAAAGCTCTTCCCACAGTCAAAACACAAATAAGGTCTCACACCAGTATGTAAACGCTCATGTATTTTTAACTTATGGAGAAATATAAAACTCTGTCCACAAAAACAACAAATGTGAGGCCTCACACCAGCATGAACTTTAAGGTGTGTTCTCAAGTTTGATTCCACAACAAATGTTTTCTCACACTGATCGCAGCTGAATGATCTCACTCCAGAGTGGAAACGTAGATGATTTTTTAGATTACTTTTGTGAGTGTAACTCTTTCCACACTGAGAGCATGTGAACGGTTTTTCTCCAGTGTGAATCCTCATGTGCACATTTAAGTTTCCTTTGTTAATGAAATGCTTTCCACAGTGAGTGCAAGTGAACAGTTTTTCTCCCGTATGAATTCCCATGTGCTCATTCAAGTTTTTTCTGTGGATGAAACTCTTTCCACACTGAGTGCATGTGAACGGTTTCTCCCCAGTGTGAATTCTCATGTGGGCATTTAAGTTGCTTTTGTTAATGAAACTTTTTCCACAGTTAGTGCATGTGAACGGTTTTTCTCCAGTGTGAATTCTCAGGTGCACTTCAAAGTTTCCTTTCTGCGTGAAACTCTTTCCACACTGAGTGCATGTGAATAGATTTACTCCAGTGTGAATTCTCATGTGTCCTTTAAGTCCTGATTTATCTGTGTAACTCTTTCCACACTCAGAGCAGGTGAAAGACCCTTTGACTCCAGATTTTATGGCTCGCTTTTGTGTGAAATCCTTTTCAGTCTGTGAAATGGCAGAGTCTCCATCTTCATTTACGAACTGAGGTTTTTGAAATCGATGCAATTTGTCCTCATTCACTTCCATCAGGTCTAAAATAAAGCATTAAATTCACATAATTCAATTAAAGAAGACAAAATGAAATGCAGCATCAAGCCCTCATTTTAGCATTGATCTAGTTTACAACTGGGTCTACTAGTAGTCTTAACTGTATTGATTTATGTCAGTTTTCATCTTAAGCCCAATTCACACTGCACCAACAAACGACAACGGACACTTCATAGTGGCTGTTGTAATGAATTTTCATTATGATCTTGCACGGCAGCATGGGTTAACTGCCACTGTCTCTGAAATCCTCCCCATTAAGGCACATCGCTTGCACTAAACGGTAATACTCAAGTTAGTGTTTTGCCCACATTGACTTGGAATGTTTCTCTTAGTCTCCAGTAAAGGAATGCAAAAGCAAGAGCATTTATCCTCCGAACTATCACCATGGTGGAAAAATTAAATGAATGTAAACAATAAACAGCTATGCATATAGAAAAAATGATAACCGCAAATACGTTTAGTGAAAATAAGGTGCCAGACAACATTCAATTAGAAATATTAAATTAATAATAGATTACTTATCAAATAACCATGCATTTTTAAAAGTATCAAATATTTTAGTATTATTAATTATCACACCGATCTGATTGAAATACATTGGAAAAGATTACATCTGGTCAGCGTGTTGCATACTAGGGCTGCACGATGTATCGTTTTAGCATCGATATCGCAATGTGCGCATCCGTGATAGTCACATCGCAGGATGTGCAATGTCAAGTAAGGGTCGTAGTTGCTCTGTTACCAGTACGGGAAAGATCCACTCCGGTGAAAATAGCATGTGATTCGTGGAGTTAATTTCAACGTTTAACCATCATTAAAAATGCACTGATAGGAAAATTTTGGCAGATAGCGATAACAGACATTGGAGTCATCACGCCGGAGACGGGTTTAATGAGGATGTCGTGTCGATGCAGCATTTACAGGGGGGAGTTTAATTGACACGCTCTCTGCAGATATTTCAGGGATGTGTTGGTCACGTCCAGGCACAGGTCCACTCTCTGATCTGGATACGGCTGAGTACAGTAAACTTTGAGATAAACAGAGAAACTAACATTAACGTAGATGTCATTTTTCATATGATTATCTATTATCTAGGTATTATCAACTGCCCAGAGTTTTGAAACCACAATGTGTTAAGAGCTTGCTCAAATACTGGGGAGCCAAAACATTTAGTGGTTCTAGTAAGAACTCGAGCTGCTGCGTTTTGGACCAGCTGGAGTTTGTTTATTAAGCGAGCAGGGCAATCACCCAGTAGTGCATTACAATAATCTATCCATGAGGTCATGAACACATGAACTAAATGTTAATTTTGCATTGAGAGCATGTGCCGTAATTTAGATATACTAAGATGGTAGAACGCAGTTTTACAGATGCTAGAAACGTGGCTTTCAAACGAAAGACCATTAGAAACACTTCAACATAAATCAAACATTTACAATGCAGCAGGCTAGTTTGAACCAGTGTAAGATTCATTAACTTTATTGGGGGGAAAGAAATAGTAAAAGTTTACAATAAGCTTTCATTTTTGTTAGCATAAGTTAACATGAACACACTAAGGATGATCAATACTTCTACAGTATTTATTAATTTTAGTTATGTTAATCTCAACATTTTCAGAACCAACGTTGCATCAGTAAACATTAGATAATGCACTGTTAACTAACATGAACACAAAAATTGTATTAATAACATTAACCAAAGGTTATTCAGGGCTTTAGACTCTGGTGCGGATAACTTTCTCAGTTGGTCGAACGAACCCTTATTTTTTATATTAATCATAATGACCTTGCATGATAATTTATTAATTCTCTTGATTTCTATATGCTGATTTTGCATTAATGTAAAGACGTGACTAAAAGCTTGATATTTGCTAAATATTTTAATCTGGACATTGAATATAACAGCATACATTTTAAAGAAAACATTACTAAACTTTTATCACACGCAACATATATAACAAAAGTATTGTATTATCAACATGGGTGTATGGGTGTAACTATTTTATTAAAGTAATTTTCCATGACGACGCATCATGCCCTTCACGAAACACAGCGCATCCAGCACTGTATGGTATATCTATCACTTTTATTTTTCCTTTTTTATTCGAAATATTCACAAACCTGCATCTACTACCTGATATTCCGATTCTCAAATATATGCAAATGAACGTGTTTTATTGTTGAAAAACATAATGATCATGTTAGTTGATCTATAATGCACGATGGGCGTCGCCATGTTAGTTTGTGCCGCAGTTCAGAGAATCGGATCTGTCAGATTTACAACACGTCAATTCATCCACTTCTCCTGAAATACATGAAAGTAAGTGGCCGGGAGAAAAATATAGTAAACTTTATAGTTACTTTCACAATGTGCCTGTGATATGAATATATCACATTGTTAATGGATTGTTATTGCCGCTTTCATAGACATCACTGTGTATTTTACAAACTATAAATGTGTTGTTTTGCTAGTACTTGTGTATTGTCTCTGGCTCAGCGCAAGCCAACTTTGGTCACAGTCTAGAGCCCTGTTATTGCTCGCTGTTAGTTAATGTATTAACAAATGAGACCTTATTGTAAAATGTTACCAAATATTCTTTATCCTAACAAAAAATTAAAATAAAATGCCGAAATAATACAAACAAGTCATTGGACAAGGCTACATATAAAGAATCAAAATGCATGTGTCTTGCATGAAATATCCTCCGCACAGACAATAAGGAAATTATTTCAATCAAAACATATTGTTGATGAAAATAATACGAGAACAATAAAAGTGCTAGTTATTAGATATAACGCTTCCACATTTTAGAATAATTTTTATTAAATGTTTAATATTACAGTAAAAGTAAACATTGTTTCAAGTAACGTTGCTGTTTGAGCCGTGCGTGCTTACCGTATTTTCCGCACTTAAAAGCCTTTCATTTTTTCAAAAAACGACAGTGCGCCTTATAATCCGGAGCGCCTTATATATGGATCAAGGCGCTCTGTCAAAATGTTTCAGTATGAAAAACCAATAAAAACTATTTAATAATAATAAAATGTTTCAGTACGACTGGTAAACTACAAAGCCACACCGCTTGCAGCATTACGGCTACCGTAGTCAGTAGACACCGGTACTGTGCTTTCGGATAATGATGAGAGGACACTGAAGAAAGAAGTTTACGTGTTATACGTAACTGAACAATGTGGAGTTATGCACTAACGTTTGATTTAGTGGTATCCGACTGTTTCTTTAACTACGTGTTTATTGAATTAAGGAAAAGTCCCCTCCACTTTTGGGAGAAAAGTTAGCAAGGCTGGGAGATATTGTTTATTTGCACATCAATGTTTAAACAACGTTACTATGGGAGTGAACGGAGTTGTCAGAACGCTTAATAAAGTTGGACTTTTATCTGACTGTTTTGTTGACATTCCCTTTAGCACAGCTCCATCTAGTGGATACATAACGCAAACCCAGTTAAACGATTGACTGCAGTATCTTCTATTATACGCGCCTTATAATCCGGTGCGCCCTATATATGAAAACGGTTTTAAAATAGGCCATTCGTTGATGGTGCGCCTAATAATCCGGTGAGCCTTATAGTGCGGAAAATACGGTAAGCTGAAGAGAATGAACACCCGTAAACTGAAGCGCTTAGAAGGTTAACAACAAAATGCATCATATATGAGAATAAACTGATTTATACAAAATAAATATAAAATTGCAACTTATATTTGCACAAAATCACGCACAGCTGAACTTGAACTAAGCGACGTCTGAAGGCCTAAAACTTCGGTGCCAAATAGTTGTTTTTTTAAATGCCACAAAAGAATAAACGTGTTTTATTTTTTCACGTGCAACATGGGCGGTGTTGAATTTTATCATAAGCTCCTTCAATTGTTTCTCATGAAGAACACTGATCAAGTAAAAATATAAGAATTATGTGATATAGTGCATAAATTTAGCAGAATGCCCTTTCTACAGTTATGTACGTGACATTGAGTTTTTGCAAAATTGACGCATTTCCATTGAGGCGTATTATCAATTTGCTCAATTTGAAGGGTAACGGGAATGCAGCTTTTGATCAGTGCCACGGTGTGAATTAGGCCTGTCACGATAAATTCTGCTGGACGATAAATTGGCCAAGAAATTATTGCGATAAACGATAATATTGTCGTTCTGAGACCATTTTCATCTAAAATAATGATAATGGCATAATAATGCAGGTACACCTTTTCAAAGATCAATAAACTTTTATTTCTAAAGACTATTTAACACTGAAAACGGAAAGCATTGTAAATATCCAATAAATAAAATAAAAAAGACAATGGACTCTCAGTCTGTTAACCAAAAAATGCCCTTGAATAAACAGCTGGGAAAATTGCAAAGGATGATTGTGTTTTAGGTAGTGATGGGAATCAATTAAAAAAATTAACTTATAATTCAATTTTTTTTCTGTAATTAATCACGATTAATGTTTTTAATGTTTTGATATTGTAATAATTTCAGTTGCTCTCCAAAATAAATGTAGAAACAATTTATTGAGAGTATATGTTAAATATGTGTATTGTCATGTTTTTATGAATGAAGGCCAGTATCACTGATGTCTCTATGAAACATCAATGACATTACATCACAGTATAACTGAAAGATACCAATTTCAACAATTATTAGGCTTAAAAAAACATATTTTAATTTAAGTGAACTTAAAACAATTTTTACATAAACCCATTATAATAAATTATATATTTACCCTTGCCTTCCCTGTTAGACATACATAAATGTAATAGTTATCAACACTTTTCTTAACTGAATAAATATTGAAATGATATATCAATATAGACTGATAATCATTCAAGCTACAATTTTCTGTTCCCGATTTTCTTTGATGAACATTAGGCTAATGACAGGCATCATCAGTGCTCCTGTCACTTTAAGAATAGCCGCTGCCAAACATAATACGGATCTCGCGCGCATCTCATTTCCTCACAACTCAATAAGATCATTTAAGACGTTATTTGTCTCATTTAAGACTCCTAATATGAGAATACACA
The DNA here is from genome assembly GCA_023029165.1 of Gobiocypris rarus. NCBI lineage: Eukaryota > Metazoa > Chordata > Actinopteri > Cypriniformes > Gobionidae > Gobiocypris > Gobiocypris rarus. Next base: position 35,151,477 of record CM040930.1, on the reverse strand, counting down.
AAATTCTCTGTGGTGTTGTTGTTATTGTTTGTTCATGAGCAAAAGAGAACTCGATGTGAGCAGGAGACTGACGCGAGTCTGTGTGTGTGTGTGTGTGTGTGTGTGTGTGTGTGTGAGAGTGTCCCTCGATTAGCTGACATTAGACGCAGCCACAGAGACAGGACTTTGACATAGCCTAAGCGCTTGTGTCTTGTTGCGCTTACAAGCATTTACAAGATAAGAGCGTGATCATAAAATGCATACAAAACTTAACGCTCGGCAAAAATGGATATAAAAACGGACGCTGGAAATTATCGCGGCTGGTAAAATCATCGACCTTATTTTTTTTGATCGTGCAATTGATTTATTGACTATCGCGACAGGCCTAGTGTGAATTGGTCTTAAATGTTCCTCATCACTCATTAAAGAATATTAAAGAAAACACCAACCTATTTGTTCCTCTGTCTCTTCATCTTTTATTCCGCAGGGTTCTTCCTCAAACTCCATCTTTACAATAGTATGTCTGTAGTTTCTCCTGGAGTAATTCCTCCTGCTTGCTTCTTCTTCTCCTGTGGGAAGATGGGAATATTCCCAGCATTTAAACTCTCATGAACGGCTGTGGGAGCTTCACTGACTGAAGGTGTGAATTGTGGTCGCTGTTGCTCATTTAGCAGATGATCATCACACTTACAATCACTCTCAATTATCCAGCATTAGGTGTTTTGATTAAAATACTGTTTAGAAACAATGTAACGTAACTCCTCCAGCTGATGTTTATGTTGCTCTTACAATAGATATGATTTACATCCATTAAAAACTGTTTACCAGGTTTAAATAAATAAAATACAAATACATAACTCATAATCTTCACAAATTGTGATGTGAAAACTAGTCGGTAAAGAGTTTATGTTTCTCGAATGTAATGAACAACATCAGTCGGTTCCTTTCGACTCATTTCTGAGTGATTCACTAAATGAACCGACTCGCTTAGTCGTTTGGATGTAGATTTGTCCTAATAGATGATAACTGAATGTACTCACAGTGTGAAAACATCAGATTTAGAGCAGAATGACCGGCTGTGTTCCACTTCTCGTGTTTATCTCCCTTCCCTCGCTCACTTCTCTTCTTCTCCTAGACTCGATGTGTGTCGTTGCTTCGGTCGCTCCAGCGCCTCCACTGGCGGAAAACAACTAATCACTAACTACTTAATTTCAAACTAATAATTCATAAATTTCAAACCTGTCCTGGAGACACCCCAGCCCTGCACACTTTTTGTGTGTCTTCCTCATTTATCACACTACGTAACTCATCAGCTCGTAAAAACGGCAAGAACTAAATTGGGTGTGTATAAGGGAGACGAGGCAAGGCTGGGGTGTCTCCAGGATAGGTTTGAAAACCCAGATAAGATCTGTTACCAGATTATACAAAAGCACTAGTTATCTCCCCAAATAGGTTTGATTTGGGATAAATATTCACATTACAAATGTCTGCTAAGGAGTTGGCTATTGCTTCTGGACTCTTTCCACTGTTGCGTGTTACTGATGTTGTTGGCTTTAATATAAATCTTGACTTCATTTTAGAGTTTGAAAGTATTATAAATAAAAATATTATTACCAGATATGAAGATTTACCTTAACTTCTGTGCAAGCAGCTCAGTGCAAGTTATGATTTAGATTTCTCCCAATAAAAATAAAACCGCAGTCTGATGAACACAGTGATTTACGTCAGTTAAATGTACACTGTTGCCAAGCCTGTGCATTTGGCACGAGAAAGGCTTTCAGGCTCTTTCTCACTCTCAATCTGCCCAAGTAAATCATACGCCAAATTGGCAACCCTGCTTTTGATCAAAACAAAGTGTCAGTATTCCTAACTTATTGGTCACACACATATACAGGTCCTTCAAAAAAAAAAAAAAAAATAGCATATTATGATAAACATTCATTATTTTCCATAATGTAATGATAAAAATTAAACTTCCATATATTTCAGATTCATTGCACACCAACTGAAATATTTCAGGTCTTTTATTGTTTTAATACTGATGATTTTGGCATACAGCTCATGAAAACTAAAAACATTTGCATATCATGAAAAGGTTCTCTAAACGAGCTATTAACCTAATCATCTGAATCAACTAATTAACTCTAAACACCTGCAAAAGATTCCTGAGGCTTTTAAAAACTCCCAGCCTGGTTCATTACTCAAAACCGCAATCATGGGTAAGACTGCCGACCTGACTGCTGTCCAGAAGGCCATCATTGACACCCTCAAGCGAGAGGGTAAGACACAGAAAGACATTTCTGAACGAATAGGCTGTTCCCAGAGTGCTGTATCATGGCACCTCAGTGGGAAGTCTGTGGGAAGGAAAAAGTGTGGCAAAAAACGCTGCACAACGAGAAGAGGTGACCGGACCCTGAGGAAGATTGTGGAGAAGGACCGATTCCAGACCTTGGGGGACCTGCGGAAGCAGTGGACTGAGTCTGGAGCAGAAACATCCAGAGCCACCGTAAACAGGCGTGTGCAGGAAATGGGCTACAGGTGCCGCATTCCCCAGGTCAAGCCACTTTTGAACCAGAAACAGCGGCAGAAGCGCCTGACCTGGGCTACAGAGAAGCAGCACTGGACTGTCATTGGGAAATCAAGGTGCCAGAGTCTGGAGGAAGACTGGGGAGAAGGAAATGCCAAAATGCCTGAAGTCCCGTGTCAAGTACCCACAGTCAGTGATGGTCTGGGGTGCCATGTCAGCTGCTGGTGTTGGTCCACTGTGTTTTATCAAGGGCAGGGTCAATGCAGCTAGCTATCAGGAGATTTTGGAGCACTTCATGCTTCCATCTGCTGAAAAGCTTTATGGAGAGGAAGATTTAGTTTTTCAGAACGACCTGGCACCTGCTCACAGTGCCAAAACCACTGGTAAATGGTTTACTGACCATGGTATTACTGTCAGGGATGCAAACACATGTATGATCAAAAAAGAGAAAGGTAACCTTTTTTATATATATATTTTGTCTTAAGTTTAATAATTTGTGCGGTAAATGAGCAGTCGGGTGATGCATTTCGATTAGCGTGAAAATGTATGCTAAGGGTGATCGGTGCTGCTGGACGCACCATCAGTGCGCGCAGGACCGCGCTGAAGCCATCTACAGCCAATTCAGTAATTTTCCTCCACAAAAACATTTGCCTAATCTTGGTGAGTAAAGGTTTTTTAAATCATAACTAAATATTGAGTCTTAAATGCATGATGTAGACAGAGTATATATATTTAGGTTGGCATTATTCTTTTATTAAATTTCAGCTGCTGTTTAGCGTCACGTTGAGGCCAGATTGTCGAGAGGCGAAGCAAATCCTGTGGAGAATTTATCTTAATTTAATTTGTAAAGAAAGACTCCCTTTTATTGGTGGCACGTTATCCTATTTATATTAGCATTGGCGTTTTTCTTAGGACTAATCTCATTTTATGTAACTTTTCGTTTTATTTCATTATTACCAAATACCTATATAGAAATTATCTTGTTCATTTATTAAGAAAGATGAATTTGTATAGGCCCGTAGGCCTATTTATGGGCTAAGTGTAGCCTATGCCTAGGCCTATTTAGAGTGCTGAGATGTAACAATGTTACAGAGGACTTATTTTATTTCTTTATTCTAACTTCCAAGTGGCTTAGCCTACGTTACGTCAATGACAAAAGGCCTAACTTTTAAGGCCAGATTACAGCTCTAATATATGTATGGAAATAAATGAGACCACTCCAAGTTCAGAAATCAATGTTAAGTGGTCTCTTAATTTTATCCGAAGCTTTCGCACCTCAAAAGCAGAAATTGTAAAAATAGAAATTATAAAAATCCTGCACACACTCCTTCCTATAATGGCAGTGAATAGCGACCAGGCTAAAACATGACAAAAATTATACAAAAAAAATATCACTCAATGATACAGTGATACATGTGCCATATATGGAAAGTCTTCAGGAGGTCTTCAGAAGGTTTTGCGAGAAAGAAACCGTATTATTCAGTCAAAATACTGAGCTTGGCCGTTACTCTGTGCGCGCTCCTGTGAGTGCGTGCGAGCAGTCAGTAGCCGCTGGCGCTCATGCTTACTATAACTCGCACTCTTGTCGTGGTACACACGCACCATTTTGAGAAATCAAACACGAAATGAGATTCTCGTCTTTTCTATGAGGTATATGATAAGAAATAATACTAATAATAAAACCTCCTGAAGTGAATGTTGTGTACCGGTTATCATGACAACATTGCTGAGGCTGCTGACTGCTTGGAGTGCACACACAGAAGTAAAGACCGAGCTCAATGTTTTGACTGAATAATACGTTTCTTTCTTGTAAAACCTTATAGTATGCCGCCTGAACACTTTCCACATATGGCGCGCGTCTCACTTTAACATTGTGTAATACTTTTGTATAATTTTTGTAATGTTTTAACCTAGTCGCTATCCACTGCCATTATAGGAAGTAGTGCATGCAGGACTATTTTTACAATTTCTGATTTTGAGGTCCGAAAAAGATAGAAGGACATAGGGCACTGAATCAAAAGCAGGGTGAGTAAAAGATGGCTTTATTTTAATTTCAGGGTGAACTATACCTTTAATGCATCACACCAAAACATCTAAAACAAGTTTTTTGAAAGATGGGTTATGATTTAATAGATTATTGTTGCCACTTTTACCCTAATGCCTCATATGCACAATTAATGAAAATAATTTAACACCACAAAGTAATAAAACACATCTCTTCACAAAAGTTATGTCAACACACTAGTTTTCTAAACTATTATTTTGACCTTCCTCAAACGTTCCCCTTGTCAAACAATCAAACTTCACCAATTGTAGCAAATTCTCCAGCTTTTGATTAACCTGAATGTCAAATTATTTACTTGCAAGTGAAGGATCTGAACATGAACATTTGCTAATTAGACAACTTTGGGCAATGCTTAATCTTATGTCTCAGTAGATTAGATATTTGGATGAAACTCTTCCCACATGAAGAGCACTGGTGCGGCTTCTCTCCAGTGTGAACTCTCTCATGATCTTTCAGGTTTCCTGGCTGAGAGAAACTCTTCCCACATGAAGAGCACTTGTACGGCTTCTCTCCAGTGTGAACTCTCTCGTGAATTTTCAAGAATTCTAACCGAGTGAAACTCTTGCCACAGTGTGAGCACTTGTACGGTTTCTCTTCAGTGTGAATTCTCTGGTGTTTTTTTAAGACACTGGATGAAGTGTAGGTCTTCCCACAGTCAAAGCACATATAAGGTCTCACACCAGTGTGAATACGCTCATGCTCTTTTAAATGCTGTGGTAGTGTAAAACCCTTTCCACAAAAAGAACAAACATGAGGCTTCACATCAGCATGAATTTTAAGGTGTGTAATTAAGTTTGATGCTACAGCAAATGTTTTCTCACACTGATCACAGCTGAACGACTTCACTCCAGTGTGAGAGAGCAGATGATTGTTGAGAGCGCTTTTGTAAGTGAAACTCTTTCCACACTGAGAGCATGTGAACGGTTTCTCTCCAGTGTGAATCCTCATGTGTCTCTTAAGGTTTGATTTACGTGTGTAACTCTTTCCACATTCAGAGCAAGTTAAATGTCCTTCAACTCCAGATTTTCCAGCTTCTTTTTGTGTGAAATTCTCTTCTGTTTTTAAAAAGACTGCAGTCCCGTCTTCATTTGTGAAATTAAGTTTGTCTCCATTTACTTCAATCGGGTCTAAAATCAACATTAAATTAAATGGAAAAAGACACAAAAGTAACAAATACATAAAGATCATTCCTAATTTAGCACAAATCTAGTTTACTACTGAGTCTACTAGCATCTAGTTTGAGATATATTGTTCTTTGTCAGTTTTCATATCAATGTGACCAACCTGTTTGTTCCTCTGTCTCTTCATCTTTTATTCTGCAAGGTTCTTCCTTAAAACACCGGGTGAAAGATCCTTTGAGTTCAGTTTTTTGTGTACACTTTTGTGTGAACTCTTCTCCGTTTCCATCTGCATTTGTGAAATGATGAGGTTTTTGAAACCGATGGTGTTTGTCTTCATTCACTTCTGTCAAGTCTAAAATAAATATATAACATATACAATTATCAAAATTAAAATAAAGGAGGAAAAATATGAAAAAAAGAAATATAGCTGAACTAGTTAAAAGTTTTAAAAATGTCAGTTTTCATCTTAATGTTCCTCATCATAACCCTCTGAACACAACGATCGCGCTGGCGTGTTCAGATGGATTTTTCCTCACGACAGCATAAAACAACTTAAAATATTCCGATATTTTTGGCCTCCCAGACATGAAAGATGTCTTTACAGAGCAACTTTTGTTTGTGTACACTCACAATAAAAACTAAATGTTGTGCTTTTTGCTCAACAAAGAAAACAAACAGGATGTGCATTCTCCCCGCTGTATCTCCGTAAAGTCCAAAATTGACTGTAACTTGAACGATATGTCTTTATAAAGCTTGAAATGTCTACTATTAAATAAAGTAATTTATTTAAAAAACAAATATTCTCTGTTTATGTAATCAAGTTTTCATCTAGTTCAGAAGACAAGCTGAGAGTTTACCTTGGATTTACCTCAGAAGAACGCAAGTTTAAGATGAACATTTTTAGAGTAAAACATTTATTCTCACTTATATTAGCGTTATTGATGCATGAACTTCACATTGTAGGCTACTAGTTGAATTATTGCCAGATTAAAATATGTGAAATCAATGGAAACATGTTGAAATATGAAATATAGACAGGTAGGCAACCTTTAAATAAAGATACACGTACGACATTAGGGTAATTTTATGCTCTATAATATTTAACACAGCCTGATATAAAAGTAGGGTTTTCCACTGCCCCGTACATTGGGCCAAATTATTTATTCCATACGTGATCCCTTTGTCCCGTTTGACTGCTACGCTTGATCTAACCCCTGACTAGGGGCCGTTCACGTATGTTCTGTCTTTGGCACAATCAATTGTTATTTTAAATGTAGGCGCACAACACATATTTTATCCAAGCGTGTCAAAGCCACGAGATGAAAAAGACACCACGGTAGCGTTTATTTTTACTCTGCAAACTAGGTGTGCATGAGTAAAATGCCTTTAAACATGGCAGGGACATCTGTTTGCTTATGCATTTGTAGATTATATTGCAAAAGAATCATTATGATATTCTCGGTGATACTGCAATTAGAAATCCACATTGAAAACGGTTGTGTATATTTTTTTCAGGATTCTTTGATGAATAGAAAGTTAAAATGTCTTTACTGTCACTTTTGACATTTAATGCATTCTTTCTGAATAAAACTAATTTCTTTAAAGCTAAAGTGTGTAACAATTGACATTTCTATGATGTTAAATTTCTTTTTAGGATTCAATTGTTCTTTATAGGTTAAGCAAATCAGAACCTTTTATACACACTCTTAACTGCAGAAATTACATTCACTGTGGTACAGTACAAATATTTTGAGTGTCCCTTATAACCACGATTGTCCTTATTTTTGTCCTTCATTATGCATATTTGGATTAGGATAAAATGAACTTGAAGTGAGAACCATCAGTTAATATTTAATGTCTGTTTATGAAGTATTTACACAGACGTGGATGAGCTTAATGTGCACTGAGCTTCACTGGAACAGCAAACATTATTTTAATTAATAAAAAATTATTAAATCAAATTTTAAAAGACAATTTCGCTAAATAAATAATCTATACCATGTATTAAGTTCATACATATTTTAATATGAACAGCTTTTATAAAAAATATCAATGAAATACTTTTTCTCATTGATGTCACACTAAAGCTGTGCTTTTCATAGTAGTGACCCTTTAAGCTCACAGCACAATAATGCCTGGTTCAGACTACACGATATTAGTCCGAATTTGGCACGATCCGTTCAACGCAAGGTGTCGTAGGGATTCGTGAACGACAATGGACGTCGCGACGCAAGAACTTATCGTTTCATCTCGTATAGTGTGTCATAGTATACGACAACCAAATCCGCGTCTGCGATAGTTCACGATGTCACGAAAGAAAGACTAGCATGTTGAATTTTATTGCGGTCCTTCACGATGGGTTCTGTCATGTGCAGACCCTGACCAATTGGAGTACAGACATTTTCCGTACACAACTTTCAAACATGGCTAAACGCAAGAGTGATGATGGTGCGGCAATGGTGGAATTATGACTTAGATGTTTTACAAAAACAAGTTTTTGTAAAGCTTACTGTAGTAAAGCTCGTGGAAGGAAGGAGGCGGGAACCGGCGAACATTCAAAAATACTTTAATAAACTGAATAAACAAAACAAAAGTAAATCGAGGACAGCCCCTGACGGATGACTGCCCGCACACACAACATAACAAAGCATAAACAAAACTCAACGTAAAGTCCACGCCTGGTCCTCTCTCGCCCTTCACTGGTATCGCCAGCCCTTTTATGCCTCCGAGCTCCCTCATGAGAGGACTTCGAGACCGGTGTGCCTCACTGCAGGTGACGTTCATTATCAGTCACACACCGGTCTCGACTCGCTCCTCCCATGTCGCTGTGGCCCACCTGGCCACAACTACTAATAACAAAATATTTAATAAAAAAAGAATGATATTTTACCTCAAGTTCTTTTTGGAGGATTGACAGCCCATACTGTCCTCTTCCAGCAAGCCAGGAGCGTGTCCATGGTCGGGTTTTCTTTCTTTTTTCGCAATTTTCTAAACATAAAACTGCCAGTACAAAGCACACCGCTTCAGACATTGTTTACACTCTTGTTTCTGGAAGTCGATGACAACAAGCGATGATTGGTCGCGTAGCACCGTGTAGTCTGACATGTTTCTTGTCCAGGTCACGACAAGATTTTAGGAGTCAAAATCGCATAATCTGACACAATGACTATCGTAACAGACAAAAATATCGTGTAATCTGAACCAGGCATAATAGGAAATCTTTAAAAAATTATAGAAGTGTAAAACCACAGAACATCAATAAACTGTAAATGTTTTATAATTGATCTAAAAGCACAAGCCTGTACCGCCTGTGCAGTAATATATTAGTGTAGCACACAGTCTTATACAGCTAGTAAGCTAACTATGTTCTGCAGCATCTGCGCTATGTTGCTAAAACTATCTTTTAGATCTAACTGCAATTATTTCCCACATCCAGGTTCCAGGTTATAATATACAAAAGTATAAACATTAATCACTTAATTTTGCAGTAAGAAGCTATATTTATCAAAAATAAAGGCTTAAACATAAAACATTTCCTTTTCTGGTGAAAGTTTTCAGACAGTTTTCAAAATGGCCGCCAGACAGTGTGAACACGTGAATACCCATATCTCAGTGTGCAATGGTCTGATTATCTTGAAATTCCAGGAGGTGTATAGTAACAAATGCATCAATCGGTTAAGACAACAAGTAGGATGATAAATTCGTTTTTCTTTTTATAATCTGAGCTCAAAGATAGTAGTGTGCTTAATGGGTACTTCAGTTTAATAAGTATGTTTACCCTATGCTGTGTTGTAAATAAATGCACACAAAAAGCCATATTTTAATCTCTTCACGTTCTTTGTCCTAGTTCCCTCACAGTCGCATTCAGCTGATATAGGGCCATCGGGAATAACATCATGAATATTGATGTTTCACAATCTGGAAGACAAAGACCCCTCCTTTGTTTTCCCAAGTGTGATACATCAATATTCATGATGATTCACGCCCTCCCCGCATAAGCCTTCCAGACACAAAAAGTGTGTTAAATTTTAAAATCAGTATATTGTTTTATGTGAATGAGTGACTTTTACATTGTCTTTAAAAATGTAGCTTACGTTATCCAGTTTTCAAATAGTCTTGTGAACACTTATTCAGTATGGGTTGTATAGCCTAATTGCAGTGATTTTTTCTCGTAATTTTCTCAAAACTACAAACTTTTACACACATTCTGATCACATATTATTTTAGCAGAGTTTGTGCTGAATACAGAGTAATCAAACTTTAGCCATGAACATGTTACAAGTAACAGAAATAAGCCTTAAATGTCAGGGCATGTCAAAACACCTACAGGGCCCAGAAAAACATCTCAGGACTCAGAGGGTTAAAGAGAAGGAAGGAAAACACCAACCTATTTGTTCCTCTGTCTCTTCATCTTTTATTCTGCAGGGTTCTTCCTCAAACTCCATCTTTACAATAGTATGTCTGTAGTTTCTCCTGGAGTAATTCCTCCTGCTTGCTCCTTCTTCTCCTGTGGGAAGATGGGAATATTCCCAGCATTTAAAATCTCATGAACGGCTTCACTGACTGAAGGTGTGAATTGTGGTCGCAGGTTGCTCATACTTACAATCACTCTCAGCTTTTCCCAGCTTTAAGTGTTTTGCTCCAATAGCCGTTTAGAAACAATTTCAGAATTTGTGTTTTTGTCTTTAACTTCTACCATTAAGGTGTGTAAATAGTCATCCCAGAATCAATAAAAGTTAATATTTACCCAGATTCATTTAGCATATTGCTCAGCACAACTTATAATCTTGGCTCGTTTTCATGTGAATAGTCAGAAACACAGTTAAGCTAAATTACATATATCTCTAACATTGGTCGAGTAAGATAAAAGTAATAATTTATGGTATTCAATCTTTGATTCACATTCACTATGGCTGGTTTATGTGTTTTTGATTCACTAAAATGAACCGATTCTTAAAGGGGTACTTCAGCGCTGGGAAGATGAATCTGTATTTAAACTGGGTCATTAATGTAGTAGAAATGTGAAATTATTTTTGAATTTGGTGCCTTTCAGACTGAGAAAACACAGAAAATGTATTTTTCTCTCATGGGGATGAAAGACAACAATTCCCAGAATGCACTGCTACACTGCCCTACTCTAGGCACGGCTACTGGATTACTGAATCACTTGCCCACCACGTTCATTTTCAGAAAATCAGTTCAGTTAGAGACACTACAATTAAAAACTGAGCGTGTTAATTGTAAATGCGAGTGAGCCGATCGAGCGTCACGGCACAAACGCAGCAGGATCGGATTACATTCATCACATGAGCTGAGGTAATCGCGGGATTCGCGGCCGCATTCACAGCACGTGAACAGTCTGGCGCGTGTTCAGTTCATGTATTTGGAAGCTTAACTGTCATAGGAAGTTCATTTTAAAAGTTGAAACACTCACTTTGGTCTCCACCGCTCCATTTACATGAATCTCTGCAGCTCCCGAGCCGAGTGCTGTGAGTGTGATGTTGAAAACATGTGGAAATAGCGCCTGCTGGCTGTAGTCTTCAGCCTCTGGCCAAAAACTCCTCCGATGACGCAAAATGATATTTGCGTCATAAATAAAATACATAATTCTCTCGTCTTAGGGTCATATGAGGGGGGAAAGTACAATAATTTGAATGTACTCCTGTGTTTCTACTGATACAAAGCTCAATGCTAATCGCTGAAGTAACCCTTTAAGAACCATTTTTTCCGGAATCGGACTCCGGCCGAGCTTAATGCAAGTACAAGTTGTCAGATTTAGATTTATCTAAACAAAATAAATAAAATGAATACACTCACGACGCATGCGACGAATGACATAGAGCCGGAATTCTCATAGATATGCCGAATTCTACATTGATTGTGCTTTAGGTCTTGGCGTAGTGCTCAAAATGGTGCTAAAGTGTGCATTTCCTGGATGCCCGAACCGTGAGAAACGAATAAGTGCATGTAACAGTGCCTTATCAAAAGTGTGAAGCCACACAGCATTTGATCAATGGATTTACAGAAATCATTTCAATTTTAAGAAGTGTTTTCTTAAAAGAATCCTGGCAAACACATCAATTATCATTGGAATTATCATTCAGTAAATCATTTAACCATGTATTGCTGTCTTTGGAAAGCTTTTGTCTTTCAAACACATTTTTTATGATTTATTTGATTAAGCTATCTGGGAAGCTGAGGAAATGAAGCCGATTGGGAAGATTATTTATAAAGCAATCTTTAGTGGAAGGAATGATAGTTCTACCATATTAGTAACAAGGAGTCGGCTTTGCAGGCTTGGCTAAATGAAGTATACACAAGATTTGATAATGGTCTGAGATGTCATCGGTTTACTGCAGAATTTTAACAGCATCAACATTTATTCCATATGACAATATTAGATCTAAAGTATGATTACGACTCTAAGTGGGTTCTGACATGTGTTGACTAACTCCAATAGAGTTTAGAATGTGTCTAAATGCCATTAGCAACCAAATCTTTACCCTGGGTGACTAAAAAATATCTATTAGCCATTGGATACATTTTGGATTTTACTCGCCAGTGTGTGTGTTAGAGGCTGAGAATAAGTTTATCATAGATATATTTTATCTCGCTTAACACCGTCAAGCGATCTATTTCAGTTCAGCTCAACTGATGTGCAGTGTACCTGTATTTGAAGTACCGTAAAATCTAGTGTAAACGCGCAGAACTCGCCCTTGTTTTGCCATGAGTGCTGTTTCTCACTCACTCACACACACACACACACACGCGTGCAAAGAGAGTCATACCATGCAGAATCAACGCTACACAAGTAAACAATATTCTTGTTGTATTTTCCTGTCAAAACAGCACCGTTCATTTGGAATTAATCAGCTTTTAAGATCAAGCAGAAGATGGTTTCTCCGGTAGTGGGCGGGACTAATGCGCAAACGGCAATCTCATTGGCTGGTGCTCATCTATTACCTTTACAGTTTTGATTTCAGCAAATCCGCTCGAGTGGATATTCTTAAATATATACATGTGTGTGTGTGTGTATTCATATACACATAATAATTATACACAGTACACACATATGTTAAAAAAATACCTTTTATTTTGGATGTGGTTAATTGTGATTAACATTTGACAGCATTAATATAAATAAAATAGTATATCAGTCTGGCAAGTAAACTTAAAAAATGTATTAGCCAATGGCGATAATGTTGCCATGATGCACGTAGAGGGTTGCATTAGTGCCAACAGGAATAATAATCTTAGAGAATTGTACGATTAGCATTAGCCAGCACTTTTACATTTGCTTTGATGTCAAAGCAGCTTTACAGAAAATGCATGTGTTGAAATTACAATTTAGAGTGATGTTATCACAGAAATGGATTTCAGAAATGTACATACAAATCATGCCATTATCTTCAATGAGCACATTGAAATAATTATTACAAGTTGTGAATATAATGATAGGCTACATGGAAAATGTAGCATTGGTGCATGTTAATTCAGAGTTATATCATCTGAAGTAATCTCTTCTTTATTTCAAAACAATATCTTGTACTGCAGACTTAATTAACTATGAATACAGTATTTAAAAAAAAAAAGCATTCCTACTAAAATTTGGGCATTTTGACCTCGACCAATGTCCAAATGAAATGAAGAAATTAATGTCTCACACCAGTATGAATATGCTCATGCATTTTTAAAGAGTGCAGTGGTGAAAAATTCATTCCACAAAAAAAAATAAAAACCGTTTCAGCAGCATGAATTTTATGGTGTGTTCTTAAAGTATAATGCCAAAACAAATGCTTTATTACATTGATCACAGCTTAACAACTCTATAGTGAGAGCGCAGATGATTTTTGAGAACACTTTTGAATGCAAAGCTTTTTCCACACTGAGAGCATGTGAACGGTTTCTCTCCAGTGTGAACTCTCATGTGCACATTAAAGTTTCCTTTGTGATTGAAGCCCTTTCCACACTGGGAGCATAAGAAAGTTTTCTCTCCAGTATGAATTCTCATGTGCTCATTAAAGTGTCCTTTCTGTATGAAACTGTTTCCACACTCAGTGCATATATAAGGTCTCTCTCCAGTGTGAGATCTCAGGTGGAAATTAAAGCTTTCTCTGTGAATGAAACTCTTTCCACACTGAGAGCATGTGAATGGTTTTTCTCCAGTGTGAATTCTAATGTGCACATTTAAGTTTCCTTTGTTATTGAAGCTCTTTCCACACTGAGTGCACATGAACGGTTTCTCTCCAGTGTGAACTCTCATGTGCAAATTTAAGCTTTCTTTATGAATGAAAGATTTTCCACACTCAGAGCATGAGAATGGTTTCTCTCCGGTGTGAATTCTCATGTGCAAAGTTAAACTTCTTTTGTGGAGGAAACTCTTTCCACACTGAGAGCAAGTGAAGGGTTTTTCTCCAGAGTGAATCCTCATGTGCACAGTTAGGTGTCCTTTATGTATGAAACTCTTTCCACACTCAGAGCATGTGAATGGTCTTTCTCCAGTGTGAATTCTCATGTGCACATCTAAGTTTTTTTTATTCATGTAACTCTTTCCACACTCAGAGCAGGTGAAAAAATCCTTGATTTCAGTTTTTCCAGCTTGTTTCTGTGTGAAATTCTTTTCAGTCTGTGTAATTATACCGTTTCCATCTTCATTTAGGAAGTAAGGTTTTTGAAACTGATGCCATTTGTCTTCATTCACTTTCCAAAATTAAATTAAAGAGAGACAAACGAGAAAAATCAAAAATATGGAGAGCCTCTATAAAGGAAAAATCTAGTTTACTATAAGTCTGGCAGTATCTACATCTAAATATAGTTTAATGTCAGTTTCCATCTTAATGTTCCTCATTAAAGAGAATGAAGGAAAACACCAACCTATTTGTTCCTCTGTCTCTTCATCTTTTATTCTGCAGGGTTCTTCCTCAAACTCCATCTTTACAATAGTATGTCTGTAGTTTCTCCTGGAGTAATTCCTCCTGCTTGCTCCTTCTCCTGTGGGAAGATGGGAATATTCCCATTATGGCAAGCCATTTTAACATTTACTATACTAGTATCCATTCCATTAAGTACTAGTACTTATTAACTACTAGTGCCTATTCTTTAGATACAGCAAAATCTCCAGTGTTGAAATCCTGGTGCTAAGGATACATTTCTGGTGTTGAATTAAAACTGCTAGTGTAAACCACACTCTCTGGCTGGTGAACATTTGTAGAGTTAAATCTCAACACAGAGAGAGTATAATCAGTTAGATCCGGGACAATTCAGCAGAGAAACAAACTGAAACTTCTCACTCAGATGCCATTTTCTTTGACTTACATTTATGTCCCGAGGCTGAGCCCCTGCCCAATTTAACCACTGGATATATGCACTTTTATGATGGATGGATGCACTTTTAAGATGGATGGATGCACTTTTATGATGGATGGATAGATGCATGTCCCTTTTATGGACTTCAAAACATTATCAGCCATTCACTGCCATTATAAAGCCTGGAACAGCCAGGACATTTTTTTAATACAACTCAGACTGTATTCATCTGTAAGAAGAATGTCATATACACCTAGGGTGACTTGGTGTGTAAATCATGGGCTAATTTTCATTTTTGGGTAAACTAACCCTTTAATCTAAGGATATCTTTGATCTAAAATTATACTAGTAACTAAAAAATAAGCACTAGTTCTATTTTTCTATAATTAATTTAAGTTAAGTAAAATTATGTATAATTAAATACTAGACACTATTGGAATAAGTTAGCCTGGATGCCAGCCGAATTTAGCCCCGCCCACAATTTTTTTTGCTTAGGCAATTCAGTCTGGACTCGCTCCATAGAGGAGTTATTATGCCCAAACAGAAACTGTTCGGACCAATGAAATTGTCAAGGCGGGCTTTAGACGATGATGGACAGATGATAAACAGTAACGTAATCATCCACGTCATCAAAGGCGCTTTGGGTTGAATTTGCTCTTATCCTAAACGGAGAACTTGTTCGTATATGCATTCACCTTCACTATCTCTCTCAGAAACGATGATCGTGTTGGTAAGTACTCCGTGTATCCTTAAATTCTTTTATTACAATACTGGCAAAGATCGTTTACACTCATCTTTTTCTTGTAACGTTACTTAATCCAGCGTGCGTGCAGACACAGTTGACACGTTTTTTTGCAATGTCGCGCACAATTGCTCCTCAAAACTATAGCCCAAAACAACTTTCCGGGGTTCTCCGGAAA
Source organism: Gobiocypris rarus (assembly GCA_023029165.1). Lineage (NCBI taxonomy): Eukaryota > Metazoa > Chordata > Actinopteri > Cypriniformes > Gobionidae > Gobiocypris > Gobiocypris rarus. The sequence continues at coordinate 35,135,559 of CM040930.1, read as the reverse complement.
AAAAATGGCGTTTGGTTGGCAAAATATGTTAATTAGGCAAGGTTGCCTGCTAAAATTCGCATTCCTGGGTTTATATAATCACATAATTGGGGTCGCTTCAACCTGCGGACATGGAGAAAAACACGGACTTGGCAACACAGTGCAGTTGAGTTCTGTTGACATTTGACAACTAACGTTACGCGTCGCTCCGTTGCTCTGATTGGTTGTGGGTCTATCCAATTGAGGTCTTTCCTGGTTCAGTTGAAACACGCCTCATAATCAAAGCTCAATGGAGCGGTACCAGACTCATATTCTGACTAGAATTGAGTATGGCCACGCCAGGCTAGGAATAAGTACCAGTAGCATGAAAGTAGTAGATACTACTTTATTTTAACGATTAAATTATAAAACGGCTTGCCATATTCCCAAAGCACTTGTCATGATTGGCTTCAGTAAAGGTGTAAATTGTGTCTGTTTGCGTTTTAGTGTCTTTCCAAAGATCAAGAAACCTTTAAATATAATTTATTTTAATAGATTTTTATAAAAATCGTTTTTAAAAAGCGCTCTATCACCTCATGTAAAGAGCATATCGCCTGTCTTCTGACGTGGTGAAAAGAATTCAATTGTGAGACTACGTTTAATTACACGTTTTAAATAGAACATTCTGGTCATCAGAACATATATAAAATGTCATTATTTGATAATCATATATGGACCTATGACGTAGGGTTAGTTGTGACACAAATGGTTGAACACTTTCCACACATGCCAGGATAACGAAACTTAGTGTATATACTAGTTGCCATAACATTATTTAGAGAGAAAAAAATCTTAGAATATCACTGAACATTTATTTAACCAAGGCAAAAGTAAATTTCTAAAGTTTATTTTTCATCTGTTTTTGTGTTTATTTAAAATAAGACAAATCTGATATTTTAATCTTATATCTGTTTTTTAAGAGTTGAGATAGTTCCTTAATGCTGATCTAACAGCAGACGACGTGAGTGAGCCGCTGTTTAAATCCCAGTGGAGCAGGTGGGACATGTTGTCACAAAGAGCCCCAATTAGAAATATGCTATTCTATCCTTTTATGAATTCTTTTGAGAAACTATGAGAAAAGGTGAATAAAGTCAGACAGTCAATGTTTAGAAGTTATGAATTATTATTATGTTTTGAACTATTCCGTATAGCTGTATTTTGTGGTGTGTTTGTTGTCAAACTCAAAAATGTGTGTATTTTTAATGATTAAAAAATGCCATTATTGTATTTTTTAAAAAAAAGTGAAGTTTTTTTTTATTATTACTATTATATCAGGAAACATTTTAAGCTGTAATTTGTTCATGTTACAATGTATTCCACCTACGGGGCATGTTGTCACATTTCACTTCCATTCTTTCAGGGGTAAATCAAGAAAAAAGTACACACTGTATTAATGAAACAAAACCACATAATTGTACTAGACATTTGTGATATTAATGTAGGAAAAATACTTTTTTTGTGGATTTACACAAACTGAGACACTGAGTCGAAAAGCGTTAGGTCCCCTACAGTTGGTCAACAAATCAGAAAATTAAAATATAGATAACTGGGATGTTCTTGGTTATCTTATGAAGAAGAAAAACATTCACAATACAATCAAACACTCTTATAAAAACTGCTGCATTAACCTTCAATTATTTAATTAGACACTTGCATTGTCTAACGAATAACGTAAATGACATTAGAGTCGGTCCGGCCCACGGGAAAAACGACCCCCTCCGTATATCAGACGTCTCGCGGAAGGCGTTTGTTTTGGCGAAAGCAAACTTGTTTATCGTTCACGATGAGCCTAAATTGCGATCTACCCGAGTGAAGACGTGATGATAAAGTAAAGTCGTCCTTCACTCGTGTAGTTTCAATTCGTGAGGTTTATCAGAGTCGGATATTTCAATTGGCAGATTGTTTTTGATTCACTAAAGTGAACCGGATCTCAAGAGTCATTTGTTCAGGAATCGAATCGCTGTTCAATTCAATACATGTAAAAATGGTCAGATGTAGATTTCTCCCAATAAATATACTTACGGTGTGAAACAGCAAAGTGCAGTGTTACTTACCAAAGATGATTATTCTTCTTCTACGGTGGATCGCCAACATTTATGCGCATTACCGCCGCCTATCTCTAAAATAGGCCATTAACACCTATACCTATTGATCCTTCCAGACCACATACAATCAATCACCCAAGATTACCCGCATAGAGGCTTCGTGTTCAGCTCCTTCGTCCACTCTCAACCCCCATGGCAGGAAGAAGAAAAAGAACCCTACTTATTTAAACCAGTACTTCCCAAATATTGTACTATTAGGATAATTGTATTATATTCCTACTTGATTTTAATACATTTTGCATTGTAAACTGCGCTCCCTTTTTTATTAACTCATCCTTCAACATTATATTTCCTACAGTGCACTATGACATGTTCAACTGTTTCATTAATATCACATAGCTCACATAAACCTGTATGCTTGCTTATTAAGAGCAATGTACTATTCAATCTGGTATGCCCCAATCTTTATCTGGTAATCATGTTCTCCTCAGACCTGTTCCCACCTGGTATCCTTCCCTTACACACTTTAAGTATTTGATACAAATGTCTATCTTTTGATTCTTATCCCAATACTGCTGCATTATTTTCAGATTAATTCTCTTTGATAATTGATTTAATTTCTGACATACAAAAAAATGTACCTTTAAATTATTTTGCTTTATTGAATATAATTCATGAAGCATCTCTATCACCATATCTTGTCTTGTTACTAACTTCAACTCCTTAAAGCTTATTAGAGCTGAACTAATCTGAACATAACTAACCAAAGATCAAGATGGCTGCAACAAATGTACAGTGTTGAAATGAAAACCAATGCCACCACCTAGAGGAAGATTTGTCAAATTAACCATCATAACTTCATAAAGCCCATGTCAAAAAATCCTATTGGAGTTTCAGTTTATCCTGTAGGATCTTATTGGATTCTTAGAATCTTATTGGACATTGTGTTTTTATTTAATGGGATTTCACTTTGTGATATTATACTTTTTATTATAATAAATAAATGATTAATGAATAAGTTTTTAGAGTGATGTGTGTGTGTGTGTGTGTGTGTGTGTGTGTGTGTGTGTGTGTGTGTGTGTGTGTGTGTGTGTGTGAGAGAGAGTTTGTGTGAAAGAGAGAGTGTGCGTGAGTGTGTCCGTCTGAGGAGAGAGAGAGAGAGAGAGAGAGAGAGAGAGAGAGAGAGAGAGAGAGAGAGAGAGAGAGAGAGAGAGAGAGTGAGAGAGAGAGAGAGAGAGAGAGAGAGAGAGAGAGAGAGAGAGAGAGGATGTCTTACTCTACAGGATGTCTTAAGTCAAGTCCCACAGAATCAAGTAAGAATCTTGTAGGACAACACAAAAATATCGAATAAGACAATTCCAAATGGAATTCTATAGGAACGGTTCCAAAAGGATAGAAATTCTAAATGGAATCCCGTGCAGGCTTCTTATCGGAATCCTTTAGAATTTTTTAACAAGGTAGAAACTCATGCAAGAGAGTAAATAAAGCAGAAGCGAATCAGTGTTTTTTCCTGGAACTTTAATGCTTTGATAACATAAGATCACATCCGTCGCTTCATGTTCATTTTTATATTTATGAAAACAATATTATGGGAATCACTTGTCTCTTTTAGTTTTAAAGAACATTTTGCCATTACCACTGCAGAGATAAAATGTCCAATACACAAATGCATTTGATGTATTCAGAGACGCATACTCTTGATTTAATTTGTTTCTAAAATAATTTATAGCAGGTAAATATTTTAACAGTATGCCGGAGAGAGGTTACACAATAACATAATACCATACTGTTACAAAGACCTTGCATATTGGTTCATATTTTAACTAGACGGCAGCTTAAAAACAGGTTTTTCTTTTTTTTTTTTACAATGCACTTCAACAGACGCTGTACATTTTTCATATTCAGTTTGATTTACTGATGAGTGTATATTCGTCAAAGAAGAACATAAAAAAAACTTTAGCTACAGTTAATCCATTACTATCCCAAGCTACAATCAAAACCCTTTGATTAGTTAACTGAAAAAAAGAAAATAAAAATCGTTCATTAACTCATTTCTGTTTATATAAATTACACAAGATGTAAGTGGTTATAGATAATGACATTAATAATGACACTTGGGTTGAATTCACTCTAATCCTAAACGGAGAACTTGTTCGTATATGCATTCACCTTCACTATTTCTCTCAGAAATGATCGTGTTGGTAAGTACACTGAGTATCCTTAAATTCTTTTACAATACCGGCAAAGATCGTTTACTCATCTTTTTCTTTTAACGTTACTTAATCCAGCGCGCGTGCAGACAGGGTTGCCACGTTTTTTTTGCATTGTTGCACAATTGCTACTCAAAACTATAGCCCAAACTTTCCGGGGGGTTCTCCAAAAAAAAGGCGTTTGGTTGGCAAAATATGTTATTTTGGCAAGGTTGCCTGCTAAAGTTCACATTCCTGGGTCTATACATCATATAATTGGTGGTCGCTTCAACCAGCGGACATGGAGAACAACCCATGGGAAAAACACGGACTTGGCAACACAGTGCAGTTGAGTTCTGTTGACGTTTGACAACTAACGTTACGCGTCGCTCCGTTGCTCTGATTGGTTGTGGGTCTATCCAATTGAGGTCTTTCCTGGCTCGGTTGAAACACGCCTCATAATCACAGCCCAATGGAGCGGTACCAGACTCATATTCTGACTAGAATTGAGTATGACCACGTCAGGCTAGGATATTATGACCTCCCCACAATTTCTAATGTACAATCTTCATCAATCCTCTACTTAATTTGAACAAATGTCTCTGACATCTAAAAAAAAAATAATAATAATTCAGATTTCAGATAAATCAGCTTTATCAAAACTATTTGCTTTAAAGTGATTGATCTGATCATGAGTTCTGCTCACTAGACACCTTCTGGCAAGTGTTTTCAAAAGTATCGACCGCGATACCAAATCAGAACTGAAATTTTAAAAATGTGACGCACTGAGTGGAATCGTAAACGCCTCTGATTGGCGATTGTGCTCACATGCTCAAACACATCTGTGATACAATGATCAGCGATTCACAAACACTCTTCAAAACACGCTTTACAGAGTGCTTGCACAGGCGTATGTCAGCCTACCGGTCCGCTGGTCGACGCCTGCTTGTGCTTTCACACACTCCCGCTTTCAAATCACTTTCAAACACTCCTGTGCATTGATCATTGAAGCCAACCACAGGCACATCCGATGAGCGCGAATGGCCAGTCAGAGGCGTTTACGATTACAGCTCAGCAGCGATCAAAGCGTCACATTTTTAACATTTCAGTACCGATTTGGTATCGCGGTCGGTACTTCTGACAACACTACTTCTCGCAACGCTTTTGCATATGAATATTTAGTTTAGACTTCCTTCTAGTATGACCTCTTTCGTGAGATTTCAAGTATCCTACCAAAGCGAAACTCTTCTCACAGTGTGAGCACTTGTATGGTTTCTTTCCAACATGAATTAACAGGTGTAGCTTTAAGGCACTGAATGAACAGAAGGTCTTCTCACAGTGAGAGCAAAAACGAGGTCTCACAGCAGTATGAATGCGCTCATGTGCTTTTAAAGATGGCAGATGTGAAAAACCCTTTACACAAATAAAACACTGATAGGGCTTCTCATCAGAATGAACATTAAGGTGTGATCTTAAGTATGACTCGAGAGCAAATGTTTTATCACACTTATCACAGCAAAACGGCTTCACCTCGGCATGACTGCGCAAATCATTATATGCTTTTGGATGTGTAACCCTTTCCACACTGAGTGCATGTGAACGGGTTATCTCCAGTGTGAGATCTCATGTGCCGTTTTAAGGTGTTCTCATTCACGTAACTCTTTCCACACTCAGAGCAGGGATAAAGTTCTCGAGGGTGAGATTTCATGTGATCGTTCAGGTGTCCTTTCGGAGTAAACCTCTTGTCACACTGAGTGCATGAGAACAGATTTTTTCCAGTGTGAATTCGCATGTGCTCCTTTAAATTATGTTTACGTATGAAACTCTTTCCACACTTATGGCAGATAAGATGTCCTGTTTTTTTAGCTCGTTTTGATGTGAAATGTTGGGGTTTTTGAAACCAGTGGCGTTTGTCTCCTTTCATTTCCATCGAGTTTAAAATCAAAGCCAAATGAGAACAAACAGAAATAAAAGTGAGCTTGTATTTAACAAAAAATACTTTATTACAGAGTCTAACATTTAGTTCCAGAATTTGTATGACAGGTTTCATATTAATGTTCCTCATCAGCCATTAAAGAGAATGAAGGAAAACACACACCTGTTGGTTCTCCTCAGCAGTTTCTCCTGGAGTAATTCCTCCTGCTTGCTGCTTCTCCTGTGGGAAGATGGGAATATTCCCAGCATTTAATTGTGGTCGCTGATGCTCATTTAGCAGATGATCATCACACTTACAATCACTCTCAATTATTCACAGTTTAAGATGGCAGGTGAGGATAGTTAGCAGTTTGAAATGGTCCAACGGTTCAAGCCATTAGATAAATAAACTTATAAATATGAAAACTGGTCAGTATAGTCAGGTCACGCCAGAGCTCAAATAGACTATTGAAATATTTCAGAGTTCAGTTTTGGTCAGTTAATCTTTCTCTGAGTCATTAACTGCACTAAATTTAGTGAAATGGTGATTTTCTGTTCGTTAACCCGTCAGATGGAGGCCCAAGAGAGAACAGAGAGCGAACGCTAAAGGGAGAGAATTATTTCTAATGTTATTCTGAACATATAGTTTGCCAAGTCATGTTATTCTTAATGTGCACTGGTCACGTTGGTCATTATGGGAATAAGATGGGTGTTTGTTAAATTGTGCACTGTGAGTAGATCACCTGACAATGCTTTTTTCCTTAATAGTGTGAAAGAGACTTAAAATACTCCACCAATTTTGGTCTTAAAGACAAGTGTTATACATCGAATCTGTTAAGTGTCTACTTTTAACCCTTTCAGACACAAGTTTAAAATATTCTGGTTGTCCCCCCAGTGTGAGTTTTTCAAGGCAACCAGTATGTAGAACATATCGCTTCATTGTTTCCATGGTGACATTGCTTGTCACATGACACAACAGTAACAATAGTGCTGTATGACTGATGATCTGCTTTTATTTCATTTCTTTAATAATAATAATAACAATAATAATCACTGTTTGATCGGACCACACAGGCCAGCCTTTGCTCCTCTCGTGCATCAATGAGCCTTGGCCGCCCATGACCCTGTGGCCGGTTCACCGCTGTTCCTTCCTTGGAGCACTTTTGATAGATCCTGACCACTGCAGACCGGGAACACCCCACAAGAGCTGCAGTTTTGGAGATGCTCTGACCCAGTCGTCTAGCCATCACAATTTGGCCCTTGACAAACCTGATGCCAAACTGCATCTCTAATTTTGATTCAATAGTCAGATTATTTCAGTAATCACTATGCCAGATTGTTGTTGTTGTATGTTCACTAAAATGAACATATTCCTAAGAGTCAGGAATTTTTTCAGGAATCGAACACAAGTCAAGAAATTCACAATTCACAAGGACAATGTTATGGGAACTGTCACGATTAGATTCTCAATATATGCAATTGAAACCCTTTGATTACAGTAACTTGAAGAAAATGTGTTCATTAATAAAGTCAAGCATTAAGCATTAAATTATGCACAAGATGTAAATGAATATGAATACAGTAATTTACATGAATAACAGTGCATCACCTGGTAGGTTCATTTAGATGTCTCTCCACACGGAGCACTTTTGTTGCGTGTCGAGACGATGAGGTTTCTGAGACCAATGGCGTTTTTCTTCCACAGGTTCATCAGATCTGAAACGAAGACATTACATTAGACAATTTCTATCCTGCGGTGGCAATTTATTCAACTTAAAAAACGTATGTATAATTACGCCTTTCAGTGTTTAATCTAGGATTTTTTTACGATATTTTGTGCATCAATACAAGGCCAGAAAGAATATATATTTCATTGAATTTCAGCTCGTATTGTGCAAAATTTGACTGTGAGCTCTGTGCTTATAACACAGGAAATTTTCATTTGAAAAATTTCTTTCAGACTGTAATATCAGAAAGAGGGCATCACTCTCGTTTACACACGTGCGCAGTGAGCTGTGTGTGCAGGAAGCACAATCTCATATTTCAGAACATTACTCAGTGTTCATTTCAGTGTTCATTACTTGTGGATTTGACATGAGAGTGCAAGCCAGCTGCACACAGCAATGCAACAGAACTTCACAATTAGTCAAGAAACTGTCTATAGTATGCCATATACCCTGTCCGTGCACTCGTTCATTATACAGCTCTATAGGCTTGCTGAGAAAGTCAGCGTTCAGCCGCAACACCGGTAACTTCATTTGCTTACCACAGCACCGTCGTGTTTTTTTTTATAGTAGTAAAAATCATTTAGTTCAGTTAGAGAAGACTCTAAAATGAAAAGTGAATGTGCAGCGTGAGCCGAGCGAGAGTCACAGCACAGACGAGCAGCAGGAGTCAGATTTCATTCAATGGTGGGGTTGTCACGCAATTCTGACTTTAAAACTTGCAATTGCGACGTTATAACAGACAACTCTGAGAATAAAAGTCAGAACTGTGAGTTTTTTTTCTGTGGTGGAAACAAGCTTCCATAGAGAACAGCTTCTAGAAACTAAGAGAGTTGTGTTGTGTGTATATTTGTGAAAGAAGAAAATTTAAAAAACAAACTTGCACTTCTTAGATTAAAACATCCATTTATTAATGCACAGTTAATCCATTACTATACATAGCTACAATTAGCATGCTAATTTACTCATTCAAGTATGTTGTTATTTTTTCCTGGTTATTTTCAAATTACACAAGATGTGAGTGGTTATAGATAATGACATTATTAATAATGCATCACCTCTTAACACTCACTAAACTGAATGTGTTCAGCATATGATGGAGATGTGATCTAGATTTACTCCCCAACATCAACAAAAGACATTTTGACCTCCCCACAATGTTAAAGTCTTCACCAATCCCCATGATGTGATTTGAACAAACTTCTCTCTCAGATGGTGTTGCTACACCTCAAGAAACACCATCTTTAGCTTTATCAGAAGAATATCAAATCATTTGCTTGAAAGTGATTGATCTGATCATGATTTCTGCTTACTAGACAACTTCTGGCGATGCTTTTTCTTATGAACATTTCCTTTAGACTTCCCTCCATTATGAAATTTCTCATGATATTTCAAGGATCCTACTTGAGCGAAACTCTTTTCACAATGTGAGCACTTGTACGGTTTCTCTCCGGTGTGAATTCTCTCATGTTTTATCAAGTCACTGGACTCAATGAAGGCCTTCCCACAGTGAGAGCACATATGAGGTCTCACACCAGTATGAATACGCTCATGGGATTTTAAAGATGACGGTCGTAAAAAACTCTTTCCACAAACTGAACACATGTAGGGCTTCTCATCAGAATGAACATTAAGGTGTGATCTTAAGTATGATGCGAGAGCAAATGTTTTATCACTTATCACAGCGAAACGGCTTCACTCCAGAGTGAATGCGCAAATGATTATTGAGAGATTCCTTGTATGCAAAACTCTTTCCACACTGAGGGCATGTGATCTGGTTTTCTCCATTGTGAGATTTCATGTGCCGATTGAAGTATTTTGCATACATGAAACTCTTTCCACAGCAGGTCAAAAGTTCTTGAGTGTGAGATCTCATGTGAGCATTTAGGTGTCCTTTACGCATGAAAGTCTTGTCACACTGAGTGCATGAGAACAGATGTTCTCCAGTGTGAATCTTCATATGCTCATTTAAGTTTCCTTTACGCATGAAACTCTTTCCACACTCAGGGCAGGTCAGATGTCCTCTGAGTGCCGTTTTTTTAGCTTGTTTTGGTGTGCAGGTCTCTTGAGTCTGGGAAATGGCAGCATTTTCATTTGTGAAATGTTGTGGTTTTTGAAACCGGTGGCGTTTGTCTCCATTCACTTCCATCGAGTCTACAATCAAAGCCAAATGAGAACAAACAAACAAAAGTGAGCTTGTATTTAACAAAAAAATACTTTATTACAGAGTCTAACATCTAGTTCCAGAAATTGTAGGTCAGTTTTAATCTTAAATGTTCCTCATCAGCCATTAAAGAGAATGAAGGAAAAAACCAACCTGTTTGTTCTCCTCAGCAGTTTCTCCTGGAGTAATTCCTCCTGCTTGCTTCTTCTCCTATGGGAAGATGGGAATATTCCCAGTATTTAAACTCTCATGAACGGCTGTGGGAGCGGCTTCACTGACTGAAGGTGTGAATTGTGGTCGCTGATGCTCATTTAGCAGATGATCGTCACACTTACAATCACTCTCAATTATTCATGGTTTAAGATGGCAGGTGAGGATAGTTAGCAGTTTGAAATGGCCCAACGGTTCAAGCCATTAGATAAATAAACTTATAAATATGAAAACTGGTCAGTATAGTCAGGTCACGCCAGGGCTCAAATAGACTATTGTGATTTAGGGATGTGATGGTGAGGACATTTTCCCACCGGTCAATCGACACGTGACAACACTGGTAATACAAGGGACAGGGGCTTTTAAATCACTAATTCTAAACGGAAAGTAAAATGCACATGGCCGCTCTGGCATTCCGTAACGGAGCGGCAAAGTGCGAGTGATGTTAATTAAAATGTTCTATAGGAATGGACTAAAAAAAAAACCATTGGACGTGGCCATGAATAAGCGCCAGCGCGGCCGTGAATGAATTAATAATTTAAATGAATAATAGTGCATCACCTGGTAACCTTGTGGTTAATGCGAGTCTCTCTCCACACTGAGCAGGTGAAAGAGCACTTCTTTCCACCTCTTTGTGTGTTTGTTGTGTGTTTAGATGTTGAGGTTTCTGAGACCAATGGCGTTTTTCTTCCACTTCACGGTTTCATCAGGTCTGAAACGAAGACAATACATTAGACAATTTGTGATTTCTATTCTGCTGTGACTCTATTCAACTTAAAACAGATTTTATTCTTGTATAATTATTACGCCTATCAGTGGCGGATCTAGTTTTTTTTTTTTTTTTAAGCAGTGGTAGGACAACACAATCAATAATTTCTAATCGTGACTACAATAAAATAAATAAATAAAGATGACTACTTACATTAGTCTGTGTGCTTTTTCTTTCTAAAGGTTATATATTAAGGGTTTTTTCTCCATCATTTTAGAATAAAATTATATTAGTATTTTTTTACATTTTCTCTATATAAAGAAAAAAAATTATATTTGACATTTGAGGATTAATGCTATAGAAAAGCAATACAATTAGAAGTTTTCCAGGAAGAGTCTTTTCAGCTTGTTTATTTTCATTAAAAAAAAAATGGCATCCAGTTGCTTCAAACAATGGTATAAATCTTTACAAAACATTGTTCAATTGTGATAATTATAATTAATAAATTGCAAATACAATTTCAAGGGAATAATTTACAATTGTTATTTTCATAATCATGCAGCCCTACGCAGTTCTTAAATGAAGGAGCTTCTCTATCCTTTGCTGCTGGCTCTGTTCTTTAAAGCCCAAAGTTCAAGACCTTTCTGAATTTAGAAACTTTTACAATAACAGCTTTAGAATATCCATATCTTCGTTTTGCTTCATTAAGAGTAATGCACATACTAAAATATAAAGCTGCATTAGAAGAAAAGCTTCTGTGCACATTTGTAGTTCTGTTTTCACACTTTGTGTTTTAAGTTCATATGATGAAATAAAATAGTTACAGTTGCAAGAAAAAAAAAAATATTTGAACCGCTTGCAGAATCTGTGAAAATGTGAATAATTTTAACAAAATAATAGATCATATATATGTCCTGAGCAGTTAAACTGACCATAGTTCTTATGGAAAATCCTCCAGGGTCCAGAAGGAAATATGACGCATTAAGAGCTGGGGGTGAAAACTTTTGAACATATGTCCACTTTTTAACTTTTATTGTTTAAATATAAATTATCATCATTTAGTACTGCCCTTCAGAAGTAACAGAAGATACTTGCATGTTTCCTGGAAGACAAATGAAGTCCAATTTACCTTGATCTTAAAATTCAAAAAGTAATGCACTGTTTCCTTCTGGACTATCAGTGAATGTTTAAACCGTTTTTAAAAGTTAAAGAGTCCCTCCATCGTCCTCAGTGTGAAAAGATGGATCTCAAAATCATACAGTCACTGCTGGAGAGGGTTCAAATGTGCAAAAAATGCTGGAAAAGTGAAGAATTTGAGTATTTTCCTGAAGAACGTTTGTCAGTTTAACTGCTCAGGACAAACAAGAGACTCAAGAACAACCCCACCCCCTCCACACACACACACACACACACGGATCATCAGGAACGACACACAGTGTTAAAGCTACACTGTGTATCTTTTTTTTTTTTTTATTCTTAGCTAAAAACTCTTAGTTCTTTAAAAAATATATGTGCTCATTAATGTATATTTACTTCTTTCAAGTAATAAAGTATTCACTTAAGTGTATAATATGCCATTGAAAATACATACGGGTGAGGGGTTCGATTGCCGGTCGCCATGTTGCCCCTCCATCTTGAAAGTACATTAGCCAAAGAGGGACATATCCGTAAATTCAAGCTTCGCCTTTGGTGTTTTAACACTCGATGGCACCGAGTCGAATACGTAAAACTATTATTCATTTTACTTAGATGTCATAACCTACATGTTAACTGACAAATTAAATAACTGCAGATTAAAAAAGTTTTCTAAAGTAACCTCATCACTTGAAGGAACACTCATGGACGAGGTCGAACTGGAAGCCATGTTAATCTTGGACTAAATCAGCCACCATAGGAGTTAAAACGAAATCGGAATTGAGAGAAGCAGAAACTAATATTGTACAGAAACTAAGATGGGGGAAAATATCACAGTGTAGCTTTAAGAATCAAGGGTTTGGGAACCCTTTAAAGGGGTAATTTTAATAAATTCAGCTTTTTTTTGGTCTCATGAATCAACTAAATGTAATTTATGTAAAATAACTTATTCAGGACAGTACTAAACAAAATATAACATGCATTTTGTAAGATCTCTCATTATACACATTTTCAGATCCTGCAAGCGGTTCACACACTTTTTTGCAACTGTGTAACTATTGTTCTGACCATGTTATGGTAAACTTTAACTTTCTGAATTATTTTAGACCATGTGTATTGAACCCGTTTCTGACCCCACATATCTCTCTGATCAAGCTTCATATCATCTTTACAATTTATATCAAATTTCTTCCTTTCATTCTTATGATTCTCCTTCCTAAAGTAACCAAACAAAAAAAAAACAATTTGATGTATAATTTAGGAAATGAACAATGGCTTTTTCCCCCTCCAAAATATACACGTTTTTTAAATCCAGCAGTTTTAAAAAACTTATTTTACAATCTGACAAGGCTTCTTCTTACAGACAGAAGCAAAAATACATTATTTCTTATGAAAATCCCTGAGATGCAGTGGCATCTGGTGAAAAAATGTCCAAACCAAATTATTAATGCAGGATTGAATGTACTGATTTTTAAATAACCATAATAATGTTTCATTAAGGTACTGCTTCACTAAAACATGAAAAGTTTTCATGGGACAATATCAGTATTTTCTACATTTATATTAACCATCTGGAATTTAAAGAGCACAAACTTTATAATTCAACAGAACTGAGCAGATATTTTAGACACTTACGTTTAATACTCCTGTCCTCGAATGAGCGCTGTTTGTTAACGCGCAGGCTTTTCTTCTTGTGATGTGTATGGCGGCTGGCGAACCCGCTTATAGGGCATTACCGCCGCCTACTGAACTGGAGTATGAACATCAACTATTAGCGAAAAGTTAAAACATTTTATATTCTGATATGTCGTTTCGTTTAAATAATTTATCAGAGAAATTCTAATATGCTTAATCCTTTACCCCGTTAAGTTTACCCCGTCCTCATCTGTTAGACTAGATATGACGTACATTATTGATCTGAATGGACGCTTTTCAGACTGCGATGATGCGTTTTAACGGTCATTAATATCGTAAATCCTCCAACGTTTTTTGTAATTCCATTTTATTTTAAATGGATAAACATTTATAACACTAATAGTTTGTATAACATTACTTTTGCATCAAATTACAAAAAAACAACTCACCTGCTGTGTGGGTGTTTCTAATACAGCGTCTATGGGAGTGATAGTAAAATAATATCTTTCCCTCTTTTCACTGACGTTATCAATCTCACTGTATTTTCCCCTCTTTTTAAAAGTTGTGAAATCACTATTGTTGCGATTTTGAGCGAATGGCGACAAATAATATATACTTTTTATGTATTCTCTCATTCACCGCTATAAAAGTTTACCCAACTATGAGGACTTCCGCTCTGAGAAACCCGCAAATGTATTAGCTGAGTTTCCTTCTCTAGTCTTTTTTTGTTGTTGTTTTTCTAAAATGAATCCCTTAAGTTATTGAATATTCTCTGAGTTTATATTTCAAGAATTCCCATTTGCTTCCACTAGGCATGCATTTGCCAATTTCAGTTATAATACTCTTTATATATGTAACATGTTAACTGATGCAAATTGAAATCTATTTAGATCAGTGGTACAGATATTTTCATACACAAGAAACCCGGACACGCAAGTGGTTGCCGTGCTAGCTGACCAGTGGACAGAACACATGTTGGGTTAAACAGCAAATTGGGTTGTTTATTTAACCCACCATAGTTAATACTTCTTTACTATAATACTAGCCTCTTTTTTTACTTAAATTAATTAACTAGTATTAAAATACTCCACACAACCACTGGCTTGTATGATAATTCCTTTATTCTCAATAATAATAATAATAAACAGTACAGCATTTTTTATATCGTTTATATTATGAATTGCCAATATTTTAACTTGTTTAACAAATATTATAAGTAAAAATATTAGTTATATAACTCAATTAGAAGAGACAATTCTGAGAAAAAAGTCAGAACTGCGAGATAAAAATATGCAATTACTTTGTTTTTGTCATTCTGTGGTGGTAACAAGCTTCCATAGAGAACAGCGTCCAGAAACTAAGAGAGTTGCGTTCGGTGTGTATTTGTGAAAGAACTTGCACTTTTTTTTAAAATAAAAGTGATTTATTAATGCAGGGTTAATCCATTTCTATACATAGCTACAATCAAAACCCTCTGCATGAAGAAAAATTGTTCATTAACTCATTCGCGTATGTTTTGTTATTTTTTTCCTGCTTATTTAACAAATTAAGTGGTTATAGATAATGACATTAATAATAATGCATCACTCACTAAACTGAATGTGTTCAGCATATGATGGAGAAGTGATGGAGTACTTTTATAATGGATGGATGTCCTTTAATGGACTTCAAATTTTGGGCTGCCATTATAAAAGCTTGGATTAGCCAGGAAAGACTCTTTTTTTAATATAACTCCAATTTTATACGTCTGAAAGAAGAATGTCATATACACCTAGGATGACTTGAGCGGGAGTAAATCATGGGATTTTTGGGTGAACTATCCATTTACATGTGCTTTTGCTTTAAGCCAAAACTCTTGAATTGGTAGTCATTGTAAGTATAGAAGTGTACACAATAATCCATACTTTAGATGTAAATTTACAACTCTGGAAAAGCATTGTGTCCATATTTACATCTGTAAGTGACAGAAAAATGAACACGTACAGAAACAACAAAACATCTTGCATTCATGTTCACATGTTGTGAGAAGAAACCGATTTCAGTGCAAAATAAATCACATTAAAACACAAGACTCAGGGGTATTCCAGAAGCAAGGTTAACTTACCATCACATGTACCTCGAACTCTCGCTTGATTAACCCAAACCTTGCTTACTCGAGGTATGCTGGTTCCATAAACTCAGAGTATGATAAACGCACAAGACATTCTCAACAGAGCGACGAATCGATGATTCACAATGGAAACAGAGGCTGAGAACGCTAACCACCTATTTGTGCAATCCTTTTATCAATCTATTTGTTTAAGTAATCTTTATTAGCTGAGAATAAGGATTACATTGTTTGTTTGATGCTAATTGAATGCAGATCCATGTGTGAGATGAAAATAAAAAATACTAAATATTTGAATTGAATTAACATTTAAACATTTCCCTGTTATAATAGTGCTTTAGATATAATATATAATACATATAATACAATATATAATATTGAATATTATATAACTGTTACTTAACTTAATCAAGCTAACCCTGGATCATGAGCTGTTCTGGAGCAGGTTATGTTCAGAGAGTGAGTTGCTATGGTTACATACATATCCTGAAAGTTAAAGTTTTTGGAACTGAAAGTTGAGGTTATCCGCTTACTTACTCTTAAACATACCCGGTTATGTCACATAACCTGCTTTCTGGAATACCCCCCTGAGCTTACAAAATTAAGCTATTAAAGATGGAGATTTAATAGTTGTTTTTGTTTGACAACTGGGATGTGAACTTTGCTTACAGTAACAACTTTGGGCAACGCTTTCTCAGATGAGTCAGCAGTTTAGATGAGTGTGTGAAGCTCCTCTCACATGAAGAGCACTGGTACGGCTTGTCTCCCGTGTGCAACCTCTCATGGGCTCTGAGGTGTCCAGACTGAATGAAACCCTTCCCACAGTGTGAGCACGTGTACGGCTTCTCTCCAGTGTGAATCCTCTGGTGTCGTCTCAAGGAGTCGGCCGTATTAAACGAATTTCCGCACTCTGAGCACTTGTGAGGTCTTCCACCGACATGCATTTTCTGGTGCTCGTTGAAATACTCCAGTTGCGAAAAACTCTTCCCGCAAAAATAACACAAGTGAGGCTTCTGGTTTGCATGCATCTTCAGGTGTCTTTTCAATAGTTTAGCCAAAATAAACTTCTTGTCGCACTGATCGCAGCTGAACGAGCTCACTCCAGAGTGACGGCGCAGATGGTTTTTGAGGATGCTTGCGGATGTGAAACTGCGTCCGCACTGAGCGCACGTGAAGGGTCTTTCTCCAGAGTGAACTCGCAGGTGTCTGTTAAGGTTTGCTTTTTGCGTGAAGCTTTTTCCGCACTGAATGCATGTGAACGGCCTCTCTCCGGTGTGGATTCGTATGTGTTTATTAAGGTCTCCTTTATGCGGGAAGTTCTTTCCACACAGCGGGCAGATGAAATAATTTTTGCCTCCTGACTTGTCTCCAGTTGTGAAGTGATGCTGGTGGTGTTTCTCCTCCAACTCATTTTGTTCCATCATGTCTAAAATTAAGATAGAAATGGTAAAAAATCAATTTAAGAGGAACAATTGTGAAATGTAGGGAATTTAAAGGAAGATAAACCAATTCATAATAGCATAATGGCAATCCATAATGGCAGGAAGGCCATAAAAATATTTACTTTTATGTTATATTTCTAATATATATGTGATAAAAGTTCACTATTTTCCATAATGTAATGATAAAAATTTAACTTTCATATATTTTAGATTCATTGCACACCAACTGAAATATTTCAGGCCTTTTATTGTTTTAATACTGATGATTTTGGCATACAGCTCATGAAAACCCCAAATTCCTCTCTCAAAGAATTAGCATATCATGAAAAGGTTCTCTAAACGAGCTATTAACCTTATCATCTGAATCAACTAATTAACTCTAAACACCTGCAAAAGATTCCTGAGGCTTTTAAAAACTCCCAGCCTGGTTCATTACTCAAAACCGCAATCATGGGTAAGACTGCCGACCTGACTGCTGTCCAGAAGGCCATCATTGACACCCTCAAGCGAGAGGGTAAGACACAGAAAGACATTTCTGAACCAATAGGCTGTTCCCAGAGTGCTGTATCAAGGCACCTCAGTGGGAAGTCTGTGGGAAGGAAAAAGTGTGGAAAAAAACGCTGCACAACGAGAAGAGGTGACCGGACCCTGAGGAAGATTGTGGAGAAGGACCATTCCAGACCTTGGGACCTATGGAAGCAGTGACTGAGTCTGGAGTAGAAACATCCAGAGCCACTGCACAGGCGTGTGCAGGAAATGGGCTACAGGTGCCGTGATTCCCAGGTCAAGCCACTTTGAACCAGAAACAGCGGCAGAAGCGCCTGACCTGGCTACAGAGAAGCAGCACTGACTGTCGCCAAATTTTGCATGTCATTCGAAATCAAGGTGCCAGAGTCTGGAGGAAGACTGGGGAGAAGGAAATGCCAAATGCCAGAAGTCCAGTGTCAAGCACCACAGTCAGTGATGGTCTGGGTGCCATGTCAGCTGCTGGTGTTGGTCCACTGTGTTTTATCAAGGGCAGGGTCAATGCAGCTAGCTATCAGGAGATTTTGGAGCACTTCATGCTTCCATCTGCTGAAAAGCTTTATGGAGATGAAGATTTTGTTTTTCAGCACGACCTGGCACCTGCTCACAGTGCCAAAACCACTGGTAAATGGTTTACTGACCATGGTATTGCTGTGCTCAATTGGCCTGCCAACTCTCCTGACCTGAACCCCATAGAGAATCTGTGGGATATTGTGAAGAGAAAGTTGAGAGACGCAAGACCCAACACTCTGGATGAGCTTAAGGCCGCTATCGAAGCATCCTGGGCCTCCATAACACCTCAGCAGTGCCACAGGCTGATCGCCTCCATGCCACGCCGCATTGAAGCAGTCATTTCTGCAAAAGGATTCCCCACCAAGTATTGAGTGCATAACTGAACATAATTATTTGAAGGTTGAGTTTTTTTGTATTAAAAACACTTTTCTTTTATTGGTCGGATGAAATATGCTATTTTTTTGAGATAGGAATTTTGGGTTTTCATGAGCTGTATGCCAAAATCATCAGTATTAAAACAATAAAAGACCTGAAATATTGCAGTTGGTGTGCAATGAATCTAAAATTAAATTTTTATCATTACATTATGGAAAATAATGAACTTTTATCACAATATGCTAATTTTTTTAGAAGGACCTGTATACATGCATGTGTGAATATTTATTATTATATTAATATTACCTGTCAAATTATTATATAATATAAATTATATAACAATAATGTTTAACACTGAAATGTTAAACTTGTATGTTACATTTTAATATAATAGTATTATATAGTATAATATAATAGTATTTAATTGATTAATTTTTCAAGAACACATAGAAGCTGTCAGATTATATAATATTATATACAATTATTGTTATTAATTCTTAATATTAGTTGTCAAATTATAAATTCTAAAATAATAATAAAATGTACATTAATAATAACATTTAATGGTAGGAAGGCCTAACTTCATTTTATGTTACTTTTTTATTTTACAAAATTACTGGAAGCTGTCAAATTATTATTAATAACTGGTGTCAAATAATAAATATAATGTCACATTGTACAGCTAATGATAATAATAATAAGATATTTATATATTTGACAGCTTAAATTTTTTGCAGTCACTAAATCTGCTGAAGGATTGCGACCTTAATATTCCTCAGCAGTCATTAATCAAGAATAAATAATAGACAGCAACCTGTTTGCTCCTCAGATTCTTCTTGTTTGATTCTGTAGGGTTCTGAATCACTCATGTTCTCATTCTCCTCTTTAATAAACTCCATCTTTACATGGATGTCGAACTCAGCTGAAGTCATGTCCTGAAGTACTGAAGTCACATGTAGGACGGATGTGAATGTTCTCCTCCAGCAGCAGTCAGTCTGTCCCAGACGAGCCCCTGCCCTCTGCTGTGCTCCTCCGCGTCAGTCATATTTTCTTGACATGCCTCGTAGGCTGTCGGAAGTGAGTCCGCTGTGGAACTCGGAACGCGACGTGTTTCAAAACATTCGAAAGATTGTTTACGTTCAATGCCGAAGATTCGAAGCCACGAACACGTGATCTATGACGTTATATACAGCTGAAAACCACGTGACTGTTTCAGTAGCCGCGTTCCACATATAATAAAGATAATAATATATAAGATAAATTTGATTTAGGGGAGACCGGAAATGGTAGTAACACTTTTTGTTTGAGCATCAGTAACTCAGTGGTTGTTTGTTCTAGATGGCTCAAATTGTGATACATTGTAGCCACATTTGTCTGCTACAAACTTACATGTACTACACAATGACTTTTGCAACCTGTCAAACTTAGAGTTGAAACACTCCCGGGACTCATATGTATTTTATATGTCTTAAGGTGTTCGAGATGCGGTGAACTAGGTTTCCACTGACAAATTATAAACATAAACGGCAAATATAAACTGAAAAAGCCACTTTTGAACCAGAAACAGCGGCAGAAGCGCCTGACCTGGGCTACAGAGAAGCAGCACTGGACTGTCGCTCAAATTTTGCATGTCATTCGGAAATCAAGGTGCCAGAGTCTGGAGGAAGACTGGGGAGAAGGAAATGCCAAAATGCCTGAAGTCCCGTGTCAAGTACCCACAGTCAGTGATGGTCTGGGGTGCCATGTCAGCTGCTGGTGTTGGTCCACTGTGTTTTATCAAGGGCAGGGTCAATGCAGCTAGCTATCAGGAGATTTTGGAGCACTTCATGCTTCCATCTGCTGAAAAGCTTTATGGAGATGAAGATTTCGTTTTTCAGCACGACCTGGCACCTGCTCACAGTGCCAAAACCACTGGTAAATGGTTTACTGACCATGGTATTACTGTGCTCAATTGGCCTGCCAACTCTCCTGACCTGAACCCCATAGAGCAGGGGTCCCCAAACTTTTTTCTGTGAGGGCCACATTATTGTTATTTTCTTTAATGGGGGCCGGGTCAGTTACAGAAAATTACATGAGCCAGAGTGACTATTATTGTGGAGTTTTTATTATGATTTTAAATGTATTTATTATGCCTCCTAATGCTTTGTTTATTATTTTATGCACCATACAGACAAAAGAGAATTACTTTAAAAAAGCGTTATCCAATTGTCTTGTAGTCTCTAGTCATTTCTTGCTGGCTCGGGCGCACTTGCTCGATCACGATGAAACGTTCATTGAATGTGCGATTCTATTGGTGGGTGAATCTAACAAATATTTAAGCTACGCTATGTTAATATTTTAGTTAATTACTAAGGGAAATTGTAAAAGTAACAAGAAATAAGGGACATTTTAGTTTAAAAGGCAACCTTTATAATCAAATACAGATATGAATGAATATAATTTTAAAATTAATTTTTTTCAAAATATGTCTCTGGCATTGCGCGGGCCGTAGTTTGGGGACCCCTGCCATAGAGAATCTGTGGGATATTGAGAAGAGAAAGTTGAGAGACGCAAGACCCAACACTCTGGATGAGCTTAAGGCCGCTATCGAAGCATCCTGGGCCTCCATAACACCTCAGCAGTGCCACAGGCTGATCGCCTCCATGCCACGCCGCATTGAAGCAGTCATTTCTGCAAAAGGATTCCCCACCAAGTATTGAGTGCATAACTGAACATAATTATTTGAAGATTTACTTTTTTTTATATTAAAAACACTTTTCTTTTATTGGTCAGATGAAATATGCTAATTTTTTTTAAATAGGAATTTTGGGTTTGACAAATTATAAACATAAACGGCAAATATAAACTGAAAAAAATATTTGTTTTTAAATAGTTTTATTTGCCAATGGCAATTCAGAAAAATTGTCATTTGTACACAAATGTACAAAAATCAGGAACTAATATTAACTATAACTGGCAAATATCATCACAACACAAAAAAATCACAGTGCAATATTTACTTTGTGCAAAGAAATTATCACTGCGTTGCAATAATGTAACCGTAAATATATTTAAATAAAGCTGCTTGTAAGAAACCTCTTTTAAGCCGATTGAAACGGCTTCTCAAACAAGAACAAATGTAGGGCGGGGCTTGATTTAGTCCGTGGGGAATTGATTGGATGGTTGTGGCTTGCTATTGGTGGATCTCATGTGATTGACAGGTTGCCCCGCCCTCGTCATCAGAGAAGAGATGTCACTGCAAGAGGGAGGGGAAGTTATTCTGATTATCTAAAATAATAATAATAATAATTATAATAAGTTATAATAAATATCGCAATATTCCTTAAAAAATATAAATTCAATTTTGACTTCTTGAATGTAATGGGGCTTAACATAAACTTTTTTATTATTTACTTTTATATTTTTAGAAGTATTATATAAATATTAATTTACAATATTGCACAATAGGAATGCTGAAATGGCCGAACTGATCTTATTTTCTTATTGAAATATATTTCCATCCATGCTGTACTGCGTAAACAAGATGTCATAAACGTCATAAACATAAGTGCATCAGTTTCCATCATCTGGCTTGATCTGAACAGTGTTTCTTCATATGAGCCGGCAGGTTCCTCGGCGTGCTGAAACTCCTTCCACAGAGCGGGCAGTAGTACGGCTTCTCTCCCGTGTGAACTCTCTGGTGTTGTTTCAGGTGTCCCGACTGAGTGAAGCTCTTCCCGCAGTCGGAGCACGTGTGCGGTTTCTCTCCGGTGTGAATCCTCTGGTGTCTCTTCAAGGTGTCGGCCGAGTGGAAGGCGTTCCCGCACGCGGAGCACATGTGAGGTCTCGCTCCGCTGTGGGTTTTCTGGTGCTTCTTCAAACAGTCTAGCTGAGAAAAACTCTTTCCACAAAGAGAACAGGAGTAAGGCTTTATATCTGCGTGGATTATCTTGTGTCTTTTCAGGTGCGATGGCAAAATAAATGTTTTCCCACACTGATCGCAGGCAAACGGTCTGACTCCGGAGTGAGAGCGCTGATGTTTTCTGAGTCCGTCGGCTAGCGTGAAGCTCTTTCCACACTGAGGGCACGTGAAGGGCTTCTCTCCGGTGTGGATCCGCTCGTGTCTAACGAAGTCTCCTTTGCGTGTGAAGCTCTTTCCACAGTGAGGGCAGAGGAAAGGCGCTTTGGCTCTTGCTCTCTGTGGAAAATGACTGTCGGTCTGTGAGCGGCTTGTTTCTCCAGTTCTGAAACGATTAACCTCCAATTCAACGACTCCCAGCAGATCTGAAACGACACACATTAAAGAGTCACTGCGGGGAAATCTATCTATCTATCTATCTATCTATCTATCTATCTATCTATCTATCTATCTATCTATCTATCTATCTATCTATCTATCTATCGTTCTATCTATCTATCTATCTATCTATCTATCTATCTATCTATCTATCTATCTATCTATCTATCTATCTATCGTTTCTATCTATCTATCGTTCTATCTATCTATCTATCTATCTATCTATCTATCTATCTATCTATCTATCTATCTATCTATCTATCTATCTATCTATCGTTCTATCAATCGTTCTATCTATCTATCTATCTATCTATCTATCTATCTATCTATCTATCTATCTATCTATCTATCTATCTATCTATCTATCTATCTATCTATCTATCTATCGTTCTATCTATCTATCTATCTATCTATCTATCTATCTATCTATCTATCTATCTATCTATCTATCTATCTATCTATCTATCTATCTATCTATCTATCTATCTATCTATCTATCTATCTATCTATCGTTCAATCGTTCTATCTATCTATCTATCTATCTATCTATCTATCTATCTATCTATCTATCTATCTATCTATCTATCTATCTATCTATCTATCTATCTATCTATCTATCTATCTATTCTATCTATCTATCTATCTATCTATCTATCTATCTATCTATCTATCTGTCTATCTATCTATCGTTCTATCTATCTATCTATCGTTCTATCTATCTATCGTTCTATCTATCTATCAGTCTATCTATCGTTCTATCTATCGTTCTATCTATCTATCTATCCATTGTTCTATCCATCGATCTATCTATCGTTCTATCCATCGTTCTATCTATCTATCGTTCTATCTATCCATCGTTCTATCTATCTATCTGTCATCGTTCTATCTATCTATCTAATAAGTCTTGTATAATCGTATAAATGCAACTTTTACTAATTTCTAGTTTTGTATTGTTTATATTGTTAAATATCGAGCATTATTATTATTATTTATATGCATTATGTCACTTTATTTTTGTCTCTTGTCTTATATTATTGGATATTTCACAGCTCTATTTTATAGCTCTATATTTTATATCAACATCCACCAAATCTGCTGAAATGCATTAAGGTCTGTGACCTGTTCTCAGGAATCAATGGAGACTAACCTGTGTGTCGCTCGGGATCATCTCTGCTCATTCTGCAGGACTCTGAGCCACTCATGTTCTCCTGTCACGTGGAGGTCAGATGTCTCTCCTCTTGTTTGTTTTGTTCTTCACTGGTACAGTATGAAGATGGGAACATTCCCAACATCACAGCTGTTGTTCAGTTACTCTTCTTCTTCTTCTTCTTCTTCTTCTTCACTGTGTTCTGATGTAGTGACGGTGCATTTCTGCCATCTAATGGGCTGGAATGAATGTGAAGTGGGCTTTCATTTGTATTAGCAACCACAATTATAATTTTAATGAACATAACCCTCTTTTATATAATTTTTTGATGTAATTTTTTATTTAAATTTCAACACTCTTAAGTCAATTTTTTTCTTCTTATGGGGGGTTCTGGATCCCGGATGCAAATTGATAAATTACTGCTGCTCTGTAATTTATTTGTGAAAATCAGATCGTGGGGCAGTGATGCTTAAGGGGTTAAGACATAATGAATGTGTAAAAAGTAAGTGTAAAAATTGATATCTTAAAGTATCTTTAGAAAGAAAGAAAAAAATATATATATATACATACACTCACCTAAAGGATGAACACCTGTTCAATTTCTCATTAATGCAATTATCTAATCAACCAATCACATGGCAGTTGCTTCAATGCATTTAGGGGTGTGGTCCTGGTCAAGACAATCTCCTGAACTCCAAACTGAATGTCAGAATGGGAAAGAAAGGGGATTTAAGACATTTTGAGCGTGGCATGGTTGTTGGTGCCAGACGGGCCAGTCTGAGTATTTCTGGGATTACTGGGATTTTCAAGCACAACCATTTCTAGGGTTTACAAAGAATGGTGTGAAAAGGGAAAAACATCCCGTATGCGGCAGTCCTGTGGGTGAAAATGCCTTGTTGATGCTAGAGGTCAGAGGAGAATGGGCCGACTGATTCAAGCTGATAGAAGAGCAACTTTGACTGAAATAACCACTCGTTACAACCGAGGTATGCAGCAAAGCATTTGTGAAGCCACAACACGCACAACCTTGAGGCGGATGGGCTACAACAGCAGAAGACCCCACCGGGTACCACTCATCTCCACTACAAATAGGAAAAAGAGGCTACAATTTGCACAAGCTCACCAAAATTGGACAGTTGAAGACTGGAAAGATGTTGCCTGGTCTGATGAGTCTCGATTTCTGTTGAGACATTCAGATGGTAGAGTCAGAATTTGGCGTAAACAGAATGAGAACATGGATCCATCATGCCTTACCACTGTGCAGGCTGGTGGTGGTGGTGTAATGGTGTAGGGTTAGGGTTCGGGTTAGATGTTTTCTTGGCACACTTTAGGCCCCTTAGTGCCAATTGGGCATCTTTTAAATGCCACGGCCTACCTGAGCATTGTTTCTGACCATGTCCATCCCTTTATGACCACCATGCACCCATCTTCTGATGGCTACTTCCAGCAGGATAATGCACCATGTCACAAAGCTCGAATCTTTTCAAATTGGTTTCATGAAAATGAGTTCACTGTACTAAAATGGCCCCCACAGTCACCAGATCTCCACCCAATAGAGCATCTTTGGGATCTGGTGGAACGGGAGCTTCATGCCCTGGATGTGCATCCCACAAATCTCCATCAACTGCAAGATGCTATCCTATCAATATGGGCCAATGCTTTCAGCACCTTGTTGAATCAATGCCGCGTAGAATTAAGGCAGTTCTGAAGGCGAAAGGGGGTCAAACACAGTATTAGTATGGTGTTCCTAATAATCCTTTAGGTGAGTGTATATATATATATATATAAATTTCTTTGGTAATGTAGGTGCCACTTTCAACCACGAGATGGCAGCAGCGCACTATATTTTCACTTGACCGCAACATGCTGTGTGTTAAGCACTTTGGTGACGGACTACTAGTTAATCATAGAAAAGTCACTGTATGTATGAATTGCTTCTTCTTTTTTTTGTGGATAAACTAAATCAGCTTCACACCATTGACCCAGGTATGTCCTGTGCACCTATGACTAATAAAAGCAGCTTATGAATCAAGGAAAATCTCTTAACTTTTGTGTCTCAAGCACGTGCTTCTGTGAATGTTTATGATTATATACAGTACAGAGAGGAAGATAAAACCTGTCCCACTCTGTATTCTTACTGGAGAGAGGGAGGAAGTCGATCGTTTTCCCGTTTATTGATTAGAAAGGCATTCAATGGGGTCCAAAAGTCGGAAATGTTTTTATCCTGCAGACTTACAATATGTTTATGATACATTATATGACTATCATGTTTTTGAGTGCTTTAATTACAGCAGCCCTCAAGCCTTATTGAATAGAACAGAGAATTGAATTGAACGTTGCATAACTACAGAACAATAAATTGAACGAAGTGTTTCCTCAAATATTTATTATTGAAAGGTCACCAGGAAGTGAAGAGAAAACAGGAGGGAGACAGGAGAATCAGGAAGAGGTTTCCAGGTAGAAGCACTTTTATGAAGACTGTTGTTGGTCAGTTTCCTTGTTCCTTGTTTATTCCCTAAAAGGATCAGCCTCAACATTAATTTTCCTCACTAAGACAAAGTGTTTATGAGCCATTAGCGAAAATGAGCTCTGCTGGGAACATTTCCTCTAATCCTCCCTCTGTCAAAGCATGACTAGGTGTTTTAGGCCAAAAACAACTTACAAAATGAGTTGAGTGTGTATTTAAATATCCACAATAATTATACACATACACATGTAAATTATGTAAAAACAAACTTTTGTTTTGGCAGTAACATCTTACAAGATATAATATTACTTTAAAAGCTAAAAATCATTAGGAAATTTACTGCAAAGAAAAGAGAACATTAATTTCCAATCTTGTATTTAACCAAAAAGCATTATATATATATATATATATATATATATATATATATATATATATATATATATATATATATATATATAGAGAGAGAGAGAGAGAGAGAGAGAGAGAGAGAGAGAGAGAGATAGAGAGAGAGAGAGAGAGAGAGAGAGTTTGGACAATATAAAATACGTAATACGTTTAAAAAAGTATAAGGAAAATAATCACACACAAAATGCATTTTGGTAAATACAAAATTGGAGATGAATATTCTCTTTACTTTTAAGTATTTATGCATTTTAGCATTTAAAGGGTTAAATGCATTGAAATTTACCCTTTAAATAATAAAATACATTAGAAAATGCATTTCCAATCTTGTATTTCCCCCAAATGTTTTTCTTAAAAATGCATTTTGGATAATATAAATGTATTTATAAAAATATGTAATATATGTATAAAAATGTGAGGAAAATAAACATATATAAATATGATATTATATATAATATTATGTGTTAAATTAATAATAAACTAATAAAATTTTATAATATTAATACTTATATAAATACATTTCCACATCTATATTAGTGATATATTTTTTGCCTTTTTTGTATTTGTTTTCATATATTTCTGTGTGCTTGTGCTGTGATGCACACAGTTGCTGCCTATTTAGTGTGTTCCACATTGACCACTCACCAAGCTATGACAAGTAGTAGGCTAGTAGTAGTTGTTTATTTTATTGTCCTTTCGGGAAATCGTTTTGCATCTGTGGCACCCTTCAGTCGACAATACTCAATTCAATTCAATTCAATTCAATGAACTTTATTGTCCCCAATGGGGAAATTTGTCTTGGACTCTGGTGCCCACGTACACATACAACGATCGAACACATAATACACAATACACACACATAATACATACATACTACTTGTTTAAAAGTCTAATCGACGTTGGTACAAAAGATTTCTTAAAACGATTGTATTTGCACATAGGCATCCTGTATCGCCTGCAAGAAGGCAGGCATGGCAATACAGCCATGAACAGGTATGAACAAACATAAAGAAATTACAATACACAACACTGATCATTCCACCATACGTATGTAGGCACCCTTAGACACCCACATCCCTCCCACAACAGCAGAATCCCTGCCATAGGTGTACAATGACATCACAAGGATTTATTTAACAAAGCTATGCTCGTCAATATGAAGGATCAAAGTGTTTAGGTGGATCATTGTGCAGTCTCAGTTCAATAGATGATGTTTTATTAGCAAAGTTTGGGAGGAGCACTTTCAAATGATCTACCCAATCTTACGATAGGAGACCTGTATATGGCCGACTCAACTTGACAGACTTTTCTAAATCCCTCCAAACTCTGACTCCTTACTCTTGACTAGTTGCTGTCCCAGCCTGCTTTTACTCTATCTAATCATTTGTACGTGTGAACTTGTGAATCTAATCATGATTTGTGTCTTAATTCTGCGTGCTGATATGCTTCACTGCTTGCATGGCATTACTGCAGCCGCCTGTCTTGCACAGAGGTGGACAAAGTACACAACTCCATTACTCGAGTAAAAGTAAAAGTACTACTGGTCAAATATTACTCCGCTACAAGTGAAAGTTCTAAAAAGAGATTTTTACTTGAGTAAAAGTACAGAAGTATTTGTTTTTAAAAGTACTTAAGTATCAAAAGTACATTTAATTTTTTCATGTCAATGCATTATTTTATTATTGTTGTATAAATGCTAATGGTGGTTTAAACCAGTTAGTGATGCTAACTCCGACATTCTAGTATACGACTGCCTTAAACTCATTTCAATACTTTTATAAAAGTAACAAAGCTCTTTACAAAGATGCTGTCACTTTAAGGCTGAATGCACGGATCCAATACACTGATACACATCCCATATTCTCCCAACTGTTTACTCTTCTCTTTCTCCCAGACATTTACATTTTAACATTTTATGAGACATGCATCAAGTGTATGCCAACTAAACAAATTATTAATATTTTCAGAAACCTGAAACACACTTTCTAAGTATGGCCTCGTGTGCACACGCTGTGCCGAGGAACCGTCTTCTTCCATTTTGCTATAAACCGATCAGTGTTCAAAAAATGTTGAGAAACTTCACATGACCCTACAAGAGTGATTACTGATAGGCTGTCTGCAAAAACTTTAACGTAAAGAAACTTTTAAAGAAGAAAAAAATCATCCATTGATTTTCAAAGCTGCTACAGAAACGACTTTCGACTTTGAGGACCTCGATAGAAATGTAGTGGAGTAAAAAGTACAATATTTGTCTTTCAAATGTAGTGAAGTTAAAGTAAAAGTTTCCCAAAAAAATAATACTCCAGTAAAGAACAGATACTCAAAAAGTGTACTTAAGTACAGTACTCAAGTAAATGTACTTAGTTACTGCCCACCTCTGGTCTTGCACATAAACTCTGTGTGTTAAATAATGCATGGAAATACAAGTACATGTGTGTTGTGTGAATCATTACCAATCAAGCTCTAATTTTGCCAAATTATGCAAGATGTCTGAAAATATTATTAAATCATGCATATAGAGTGTATATTACAAAAAAATGTCAATGACTTTCAGAAAAAAAGGGCAAAAATGACTCTTTATGTGATGCATGTACAGGTCCTTCTAAAAAATTAGCATATTGTGATAAAAGTTTATTATTTTCCATAATGTAATGATAAAAACTTTCATATATTTTAGATTCATTGCCCACCAACTGAAATATTTCAGGTTGAAATATTGCGGTTTTGAGTAATGAATCAGGCTGGGAGTTTTTAAAAGCCTCAGGAATCTTTTGCAGGTGTTTAGAGTTAATTAGTTGATTCAGATGATTAGGTTAATGGCTCGTTTAGAGAACCTTTTCATGATATGCTAATTTTTTGAGATTTTTTGAGAATTTGTGGGTTTTCATGAGCTGTATGCCAAAATCATCAGTATTAAAACAATAAAAGACCTGAAATATTGCAGTTGGTGTGCAATGAATCTAAAATAAATGAAAGTTTAATGTTTATCATTACATTATGGAAAATAATGAACTTTTATCACAATATGCTAATTTTTTTAGAAGGACCTGTATGTCCACTGTTGAACACCGGCAGTTGATTAATTAAACTAGTGCAAACTAGTTTCAGTTTGAAAAGATTTTCTAAAAGTCCATACAGCCAAACGTGGCCATTTTTGAAGAAACAGTAATAAATGTTTTTAATTCCCCATGCTGAACGTGTCTGTGGTGTGTGTGTCCAGCAGAGGTTAACAGAGGTCAGAATCGAGTCGTCTGGAAAGCACCGTTCAGTCCAGGCTGTAAACAGGCCTGAGGTTATACATGTGTTACCACTGAGTACTTTAAGCACACAAACATGGACACTGGCCAGCAATAGCATCACACGAATCAAATTAAAGTGTAGATGTGAGGAGGCAAGAAAGAAGGAACTGGACTGAAGAAACAGAAATAGCACATTCTTATCTGCGAATTCATCAACAACAACTCGCTTTACATTTAATCTGAAAGTGAACGCACTGAACTATTAACTTTGGCTCAGTGCATTTCTTATCTGAGTGTTTAAACATGTTCTCTATTTTTTTACAGGACTGACTGTCATAAAACAGAGACCAATTCAGCTGCGAGTGAAAGATAGAGAGTTTATTTCTCAAAGCACAGTTCGTGATAACAGAGGTGGTCCAGAACGAAAGCAGGCAAACTTTCAGGTGGCGCAGGGACACAACGGACAGCCAGATCCGTGAGACAATCCACAATGGTGCGAAATCCTCAGAACAGAACAGGAACTACAGGGGATAACGGATGGACGACAGGAAACACAACCAACAATCTGACAAATACAATGTGCTTAGCAAGACATTAAGGAGACCGGGTAATGAAGAGCCGGTAATCAGTAGCCACGCCTCCCACTCGCACACTCACACACTCCACACACACACACACACACACACACACACACACACACACACACACACACACACACATGTTGTGTTTCCATGTTTTAGGGGGACATTCCATAGGCGTAATGCATTTTATACTGTACAAACCGTATTTTCTATCCCCTACACTGCCTCTGCCCCTAAACCTACCCATCACAGGAGACTGCACAGTTTACTTTCTGTGAAAAAACCTCATCCTGTGTGATTTATAAGCATTTTGAAAAGTGAGGACATGGGGAACGCCCTCATATTTCACCCTCTTTTGTAATACCTATGTCATACCCATGTCATTATACACATTTGTGTCCTGATATTTCACAAAAACATGCCCACACACACACACACACACACACACGTTGTGTTTCCATGTTTTATGGGGACATTCCATAGGCGTAATGCATTTTATACTGTACAAACCGTATTTTCTATCCCCTACACTGCCCCTGCCCCTAAACCTACCCATCACAGGAGACATGCTGCATTTTACATTTTCAAAAACATCACTTAGTGTGATTTATAAGATGTTTTCCTCATGGGGACCAAAAAATGTCCCCACAAGGACAAAAATTTGGATATTGCCATCTTTGTGGGGACATTTTGTCCCCATACCGTAGGGATTACCAGTCCACACACACACACACACACACACACACACACACACACACACACACACACACACACACACACACACACAGAGAATGAGCCAGTGAATTCATGAACCGTGACACTGACAGCTGCATTTTACAAATGAATTTGCTACCAGCAAAATGCAAGACCTGGAGTCACTCCTGAATTCTGTACTCACACAGTTCAATTATAAATACGGTTGTCAATCCCAAAAGTTTGCATGCAGAAAATCTTATATTGCATGATAATTATATTTAGATCACAATTATATGTAGATCACAATATTATTAGGTTTGCATGGGATGCAAAGGGTGTAGCATATGTGAGATGCTTGCATTTAGACGACTTTACTGCTGAAAGTTTCATTCAGTTCACTAATAACACTGAGTTTGGGGGGTTTATCCTTTGCAAACCTTTGCAGCATATATGTTGTTTTAGAATAGCATAGCTTGAATCAGAAAGAACAACAAAAGCAGTATTCGTTCCTTTTTTTGGGCCTGTTTTTTTAAGTCTCATTGAATTAGGAATAAGGAAATACCAGTGTTTAGGAGCCACGGGGAATCCCTCTGTGCCCACACACTTCTGTCTTGCATAATCTAGTTTGGTTGCATTGCTCTGTCCTGTCAGAAAGTCTGAAATATGCTTTAAGTGGTAACATCTAAATAACCTGAGTCAAAGTATAGTTGAATATAACCGAATACCACATTAGGTTACAGCTTTTAGGGTCAGATCAGGTTGATATTACAGTGAACAGATCTTTAAAAACTATCCTGGGGTGCGTTCCCCAAAACTATAGTTGCTGTTAGCAGTTGTTTACAATGCAATTTCCCATTGCCAACCTACTAAGTTGCTAACAGGTTAGCAACTATGGTTTTGGGAAATGGACCCCAGGAAGAGATTTAAATTCAAACCATCTTGGTTAATAACGACATTTGACACTTTACCATAATCCCACGACTGTCCTGATAACATCACCATTATTAATATTTTGCAATGGAGAGAGATTTACTTGCTGCAAAAGTAAAAATTATTTAACACTTCATGCATCAAGAGATGCAAGCAATGCATTAGTCTCGCATAGCCAGACCTTCAGACGGACGCTTGAAGGTCTGGACTCCAGCGGCTTTCATTGGCCATCTGACTGACATATAAAGCAACCTATCACAGTTTGTCTCGTTCCGCAACATGCTTAGGGGCCATTGCATGCAATTAATTCAAGAGCATTGTCCAAGTTTACTGCAACAGTAGTGCACATACTTTTGAAACTCCAGTGTTTAGTTGTCACATTTGTAAAAACAATGGCTTCTTTTTTCCATAAGGGGGTTTGGCATCATGATGGCTTTGTTTCCAGGTGGACGATTAAAGACAGCGACACACATGTATCCCAGAAATCCTGGAGAATTTGACCAATCAGATGATGACTTCGAAAGTGTTTCCCGTTTTGTGTGCCTTATGCTTCAGACGTTCAGACAACAGTCTGTGGGCGTGACAGCTGAGGCTGAGACTAGTAATGCATTTACATATGTATAGAGAAAAATATTGGGACACCCCTCCAAATCACTGAATTCAGGTGTTCAATCACTTCATGGCCACAGGTGTGTAAATCAAGCACTCGGCATGCAGACGCTTCTACAGACATTTGTGAAAGAATGGGTCGCTCCCATGAGCTCAGTGAACTCAAGGGTGGGACCGGGATAGGTTGCCATCTGTGCAATAAGTCCATTCGTACATTTGTTCTCACTACCAAATATTCCACGCTCAACTGTTAGTGGGATTATAACAGTGGAAGCAATTGAGAACAACAGCAACTCAGCCACAAAGTAGTAGGCGACGCAAAATCACAGAGCGGGGTCAGCGCATGCTGAGAGTCACAGTGTACAAAACTTTCTGCAGAGTCAATCGCTACAGACCTCCAAATGTCATGTGGCCTTCAGATGAGCTCAAGAACAGTGTGTAGAGAGCTTCATGAAATGGGTTTTCATGGCCGAGCGGCTCATCCAAGCCTTACATCACCAAGTGCAATTCAAAGCGTGGGATGCAGTGGGGTAAAGCACACCGCCACTGACTCTAGAGCAGTGGAGACGTGTTCTCTGGAGTGACCGATCACGCTTCTCTGTCTGGCAATCTGATGGATGAGTCTGGGTTTGGTGAAAGGTTCCAGTGAAAGGAACTTTTGATGCTTCAGCATACCAAGATCTTTTGGACAATTTCGTGCTCCCAACTTTGTGGGAACGGTGATGGCCTTCCTGTTCCAACATGACTGCACATCAGTCCATAAAGACATGGATGAGTGAGTTTGGTGTGGAGGAACTTGAGTCCTGACCTCAACCCGAAAGAACACCTTTGGGATCAGCTTTTATTACGTATATTTCATGACTGAACTTAACAACCATCCAAAACAATGCTGTATTCTGGGCTAAATATGCTCATTGTATGTGCATAGCCTATCAGCTGAGAACTTGTGAAGAGCTTATAATATGTGTATAGGAGTCAAAACAGCCGCAGGAATCCCTCCTTCACACACACAAACGAAGATCTGCTACGAGGAGACGCGGTTCTGATGCCTGCACCGAACAGTGATGGCCAAACTCACGACTATGACTAGAATAAACAGGTATGAGTTAGCATTCTGTCCTTTTTAAGGGTCTCATCTTCCTGTTTTTAGTTAGTTTACATGTCTTTGGTCCGTGTTGCGTTCATATTTTATTTGAACTGCACCAGAGTTGGTTTGGAAGTGGACAAACACCCATCTTTTCAGTGGTCTCAGTCCGCTTGTTTCGGATTAACAGAAAAGTGCGTTCACACCTGAGCATTTGTATCGAAACCTGGTGTGTTTTCACCCTTGGGTCAGTCTTTTAGGGTATATGTGAACACGGCAAAATTTGCTCGGATCCGCACCAAAATGGCCTGAAGAAGGTGGTCTCAGCCCAATCGCAAACAAACTCTGGGGCGGTTCGCTTGAGGTGTGAAAGCAATCCGACCATACGGACCAACGAACCAAGTGGTATTATAATTACCAACAGGAAATGAGCTATAACAGCAATAGTGTCTGATTCTGTGAGTGAGCACATTAGGTATCACAGTTGAAAACCAAAAGAGAGTCCCTCTTCATCTTAAAATGCTGTGTACTTGTGCTTCTCTTTGCGAGAATGCTGTCCCGATGAAGCCTTGACAGTGTTTGCGTGTGTCTTGAAACACAATAAGCTCATGGAGCGAACTTGTCAATCAATTTGATGGATGACGCAGAGGAAACCAATAAGAGGACAGGTTTACTCGCATGTGACTTGCATCAACACATTTTGGTACACTTTGAAAGGTTGTCTTGTGAAAGCGAACTGAACCAAGAAGAAAATGCAACATTGTTACAAATTAAGTCCCTGTTCACACAACAAAACGATCTACAGGTGTGAAAACACCCTAGCTAAACAACCACACCAAGGTTTGTTTTAACCAAACCAAACATGCCAAATGTGAACACACCCTCAGCCTCAAGCGTTTAGGTGATTTTTACATTCGATACATTTGATGTGTCTTTGTTTGTAACTGAATTTTCCCTGTCTGTTCGTCTAATGCTATTAGTAAAGCTTTAAATGTTGCTTAATTAAAACTCCTGCATTTGCTTATTCCATAGTGTTGTCATAATAGTTCAAAATGTTTGGCGTCCTGCACTAGTGCAATAGCTGATAAAGTACATCCCAATGACATTCAGGCATTTTTTTATAGCCTCCCTTTGCGGGAAACATGCACTTCCTTTTTTTGCCGTTGCCAGTTAAAGCAGAGTGTATTTTCTCAGAAATGGAAGTTAATTCGACAGAGTATCAAAGCAGAATGAAAGTGAAAGAAACAACGCTGTCTGTGTGTGAGAAAAAGCTGTCTGTGAAGCTGAAAGAGAATAAGACTCGGAGTCCAGTTTTCACTCTCATTTCGTTCTTCAAAATCATGACATTTCACATCAAAACATAAAACAAGTACAAAATATAACTCTATAAACAAAATACACAAGTATTTTAAAAGTGCAACTGTTGTTACGGAAAGTTTGAAGGCTAACAGAGAAGTTGTTTTTGCACAATCGGGTTTTGGTCTAATGATCTGGCAGATCCAACAGCAGTTATGGTTAGTTTGCAATTATATTTTGTTGAAAACATACAATCAGATCTGCTTTATTGCTGTAACGGTTAAACCACATGTATTACCGCCAGATAGGAAGCAAAAAAACACTGGAGAAATGATATTTAACATTACTGAATCAACTGAAAACATTAATAAATGCAAACAAAATATCCCAAGATTATTTTTATTATCATGATCTCATTTCTCTTTTCCTGTACTTGGTCTTTGTAACTGAATTCAAGTATTGCGAAATGGTTTGATCTCCAGCTAGAGTCTTTACCAAAAAAAAATTCCAGAGAAGCGAAAGGCAGATCCATCATCATCCGGGACAATGTTGTAACATGAAATTGCAGGCTCATTGTCAATGCTAATATGAAATGTATCCAATTTCCTCCAGACTCTTCCAGTCTCTGAATGAGCGGAGCAACACTGTCCTGACGGTTTTCTCCAGGGCTGGACATTGTCCTGGACGTGACATCACTAACACCCTGCACGCCTGCCGCTCTGTTAGAAACCCCTCCAAAGTTTCATCCAAGTCCTTATTTCCCTCCTTATAACCGTCCAGGATGAGCAAACAATCCGCCGGCCCCAGAAGCGTCTCTCTGAGATCACACACGCTTAATGGTTTTTCATAATTAACGCTGGACTTTAGCACCTGGAAAAGGTCTCCTCCCGCTCCGCTACAGTCCACCAGCACGACCAGATGGAGCGGGCGAATGCTGAAGGCGTCTGCCGTGATGCTTCGAGCCCAACAGGACGACAGGATTTGGGCCACGGTGGTTTTCCCGCTGCCGGGTTCTCCAAGCAGAAGGATCATTTGCCTCTTGTCGGGCAGGATGGAGCTGATGTTTAGTGACTGGCCATCTCTGGGAATGAGAGGAAGTGATGACATGGATTAACATGGAAATCAATGAGTAATGTGTTGTGGCGTAGTGCTGTCACACCCTCCCTCACTTTTTTTCTTTAGTTGTTTTATTAACACAATTCCTCGACCCTCACCAACCATTAAGAGATGGATTATTGGGGGAAGATAATTAATATATATATATATATATATATATATATATATATATATATATATATATATATATATATATATATATATATATATATATATATATATTTAAATTATCTCATAATAAAATATCAGAAAATTTAAAATATTTTTATATTTAATAAATATATTTTTCATAATCAGTCATACATTTCATAATTAATCTCATAATAAATAAAAAAATCGTTCTCATATTTTCTCAATAGTGCTGTCAAATAGAATCACGATTAATCGCATCCAAAATAAAAGTTTGTGTTTACATAAAATATATGTTTGTGTAATGTGTATAATTATTTTGTACATATAAATACGCACTCATTCATGTATATATTTAAGAAATTTTTGCATGTATATACTCATATATATATATATATATACACAAATATTTTATACATAAATATATTTTTTTTCTTAAATATATGCATGCAGGTGTATTTATATATGCATAATTTTTACACACAGTACTCACACACACACACACACACACACACACACACATATAATGTAAACAAGCTTATGTTGGATGAGATTGATCGTGATTAATCTATTTGACAGCACTATATATTAGGGCTGTCAAAATTAACGTGTTAATAACACATTAACATAAATTAATTTGAATGGAAATCATTTTAATAACGCGTGATTAATGCAACGTGCATTTTCAGTTTGACCCGTGGCCTAGCCCATAGTTGGAGAAATGGAGATGCAGACATGAACGTAAATGATGCCGCAGCAAACAGAAATGGAGAAAAAAAGGGGTTCAAATTATTCACATCGCATCTAACGATTCTAACATATGAAGTACGTTCAGGAGCCACCGTTACCAAGCAAAATACACAACTTATATGAAGTGGAAAAGCTAAAGTTGAGGAGGTGTATAGTCAGACAAACAAGGGTGCGCTCATCCGAGACTACTGGACCTCCCTCAGTAACCACAGCTACCTGGGTGTCAAACATAGACTGTATAAAAATATGGTCGTAGTGTCCGAGACGTCACCCATAGGATTCAGAAGAGCAGTTTTGAAGCGTAAAGTAGAGACGAGCTGCGCGTCACTCCCGGATAACAGAAAATGGGCAAAGAGGCGGAAAGTGGGTGGAGCTTTGGTGATGTGATGACAAACAGACAGCAGATAAACGGCTATCCACCTGTCACTCAAAGTGGCCACGCCCTTAATTATGCAGAACTTTAAAGCTTTATATAATGTAAACGACTGATAATGCAACATAAATGTACATTTTGCATGTTCTGAAGAAGTGAGCTGCCCTGTCATGTGACAATGTAAACAGGCTTGTGTAAGTAAACCGCTCAGTGCAAAGAAAGAGAAGTTATTCTTTGTGTCTAATAGACATAAACAAGTTCTTTGAAAAACATCTATGACCTTTGATACAATTCATGCGCTGTTGAGTATGCTTTCACTGATAAACATACATTTGCATAAAGCATCCATATATGTCCATACCCATGTTGATTAGAGTATTAAAACTTGAAAAGTATGAATTTAACGTACATTTAGAACTTGTTAAAATGTGCAATTAATCACGCAACTTATGACAACTTAATCATGCAATTTATTAATCACGTTAACTCATGACAATCATGCGATTAATCCCGATTAAATATTTTAATCGATTGATAGCCCTAATATAATATATATATAAAATGTAATTTTAATGTGTATATATAAAACATCTATTTAACAGTTTATCAGAGAGATACTCTGTCAATAATAAGGCCTTTTTTAGAACAATCAATATCATCAATAATTTTTGGAGGTAAGAGGAAACTTCTCATTGGTTGCTCTCTCAGAGTCCTCGGTTAAGTTTCACTTAACCCTCTGGGGGTCTTCGGTCATTTCTGACCCAAAATTGTTTTTAAAAAAAATGTTTAAAATCGTAGCTTCATGGGAATGGACCGAAACTTGGTGAGTTTACTGGTACGTGGCATATGAACACACAAAAAAATTGGGGACAGGATTTGAAAAGTCTAAGTAAAAAACTTTGGGTCAAAAATGACCCCCCATAGGAAATTAATGGGAAATTGGCAAAAATAGAGTTTTTTTGTGCATACAATCTACAAATCAGCCAGGATGAAGAAAAAAAGGACTCAACAGTGAAGGGGTGAATCTCTAAAACATCAAGAGTGCAAAACTCACACACATAAACACAATTAGTTTTTGGAATGGCACGCGTTCATTTGTGTGTGCGTGTGTTTTTGTGTGTATAAGTGTATGTGTGTGTGAGTTTTTTTGTCTGTTTTGCACTCTTGATGTTTTAGAGATTCACCCTTCACTGTTGAGTCCTTTTTTTCTGCATCCTGGTTGATTTGTAGATTGTATGCACACACAAAATAAATTCCCATTCATTTCCTATGGGGGTCATTTTTGACCCGAAGGTCCTGAGTGTGACCCATAAATGAAGAACCCCAGAGGGCTAAAGGAACAGCTTAATAAGACGTTCCCTTTCGTTCAGTCACTGACGTTACATCTCCGTTCTCTCCTCAGGGAACGAGGGTTACATACGTAACCGTAAGACGTTATTTACACTGCTATTTTTCTTATGTATCAACTTTGTCTCAGATACTTTTAGCTCTATGAGATGATGCTGAGATCTTCTCTGAACCTCTGGAAGAGACACTTTTCTCAGGAGAAACATCTCCATGTTATCACATTGCTATAATAAATGACAATGTCATTTTGCTTCTCAAATAAATGTATCTTGATTTAAGAGTGTTTACACTGTTAAATAAGAAAATAAGACTTCCTGTTCAAATGCATTAATCAGGGTGTGTGTGTGAGTGTATTGTCCTTAAGAACAATAATTTGTCGAAATGGCCTGTCCTGTTGTGAATCAGTAGAAACACACCAGTATCTCTTTGCAAGTTTAAATGAGTCAGACTCTTATTTCCTTCACATCAGTCACTCACTTGCTGTGAAGTGCATATGACTCAAGTCTCTTTTCCACCTCAGTGTGTGTGTCGAGCTGTGAATACTGTTGTGTTAGTACGTCTCTCAGAGATGGAGGTTTTTCTGCCTGTTCTGCACAAATCAGAGTCACAAGAGCAGCACAATGAAGGACATCTTCCCTTTTGACTAATGCTCACATCAGCTGATTCTGTAACAGACTTCAGTGATTCACAATCACTCCAGATGTGCATCAGATCCTGATGGAGACACTTTTATTTGCTATTTACAGTAACAAATGAGTGAACAGCACAGTGTGCTGCCGCAGTCGGGGGTAAAAGGCTCAAGGGATATAGTCATATTTCCATATTCACTGAACTGAACATGAATCAGCAGTTTAACTATTGACTCCTGATCATCATTAATCCATAAAGAACATGCTTTACCTTCTGAAGTTATGGCACATGTTTGTGGCCTGTTCTCGTTCACTGTCAGTAAAGCTGAGAATAAAAGACATTAATGCACATGAGAAATACTGTTCAATAAAATTAATAGAGAGTTTATTGTGTTGAGGTACAATACAAATAAATGGCTTCTGCAGGTTCAAATGTACAGTAAAATTATATTTAAAATATATGCTAAATATGAATATATATATATATATTGTTATATGCGGGTTAAGGAAATTAAAATATATTAAGTTTGAACCTTAAAATGCCAAAATATATGACAATATACTACAAGGAGCAAGAAAATATATTAAAATGCAGCTGTATTTATAAAATATGAAATATAGTTTGAAAATATAAGTATATTTTGATAAATAAATTAATGAGTATATATATATATATATATATATATATATATATATATATATATATATAATATATATATATATATATACACACACACACTTATATATAAAATATATTACTTATATATACAAATATTTATATATATTTATATAAAATATTATTTATTTATATATAAAAATGACATAAAATATATTTTATATATTAACAGTAATATATTTATATACTTTAAACTGTATTATATATATATATATATATATATATATATATATATATATATATATATATATATATATAATATATATATATATATAAATAGTCATGTCATGTGGATAAATATATATAATATTTTAATATAGTAGTGTTGATATATTTATATTTTAAAACATACTTTAGATACAAATATATACATTTATATTATGCATTGCATGCTCTCAACGTCTACAGGATATGTTGTTTTTACAGTAACTTTACAGTCATTTTATAGTGACCTTCATATCATAAGCATAAATACTTTCTGTGCTGGAAATGACTGATGTTAGTGTGACAAACTCACAGTCAGTGTTGGGAGAGGACGAGTGCGGGAACAGGAAAGCACATTTAGACGATTCATTTTGTCTGTTTTTCTGACCTGTGAATAGAGAGAGAAACCGAGGTCACAAACACGTTTAGGATTATTTATTGGAATTCACCCATGGCTGCACATTAGAAGAGGATATGAAACAGCATTTTTTGCATAGTAATGATTTTAAATCTTCTGGTTATCAGATGTTGTTGAGACTTAAAGTTCAGCATTCAGCTCATGAAATGGACAAATGTTTCATCCAGTGTCAGGATTACTTCGGGAAAACATGTTTTGTCAGGAAAGCTAAACAAAAAGTGCTTCTTCTTCATGGTCAGATCAAGTTTAACCTCACAGAAACAACAGCACACGTTCAGTGTAAGACAAATCAAGCCTTTTCATGAGTGTTTTGTGTTGAGGAACAGGTTCCTCCGCACGTGACTGACCGTTCCGGGATTCACCTGTGACGTTACGATTGTTTTTCCTGCAGAAATGAACAAACTGGAGACTCTCTGCTTATGAGTCACATGAAGCTGACTCACAAAACATCAAGCATGGGCTATTTTGGGATGGAATACTAAATATATATAGAATATTAAAAATAGAACGTGAAACAGTAGACAAAATTCCACAATGACCGGTTTAAAAATAATACTATCTTAATTGCTGTGGTCATGTGACAAACATTGTTACATTGATGTCACATGACCACAGCAATTCAGTGAGTGGTGTCCGAAAACTGCACATACACTCCACGGTGTGCACTATATATACTGCAGAAATAGTACGAATAATATGAGTATGTTTTATGAACATAACCTGAGGTTAGAGGCTAGTTAAGGGTAATTTACTGGGTCATTCCTGTTTGTGCAGGTTTTAGTTTCATAATGACAAAAAAATGAGATCTGTGCATGTACAAAATGAAATTTAAAAATAAAAGTTTGAAGCATACAAATAAATTTGCATGAAGTCCTATTTTAAGTTTTTTTTTTTTTCAAAAGCATCCAGAAACACTTTGCATGTGATTGACTAATGAGTTTTTCACCTGTGTCAGCTGACAAAACTCGAGTTTCCTGAATAAACAGGGGATTCCTTCTTTAAGCCGTTTAATATCATATGATGTTGACTTGCATGATTACCCTCTCATTCGAACAATAAATCAACCATGCAAATTTACAGTGGCTACACCTAAAACTTCCCCATATGTGATGGAGATGTCAGCGCACGTGCCTGACACGTTTTAATGGACTGTGATGAACAGTTCTGACAGATTAGTAAGGTACTTCAAATAATACCATGATACATGTCCAGAAATCATGGGATTACTATGGTCTAGGTCCAAAACTAGCCATATAATGATATTTTGTAAAGTGAATGTGGAATGTTATCAAAGTACCATTTTTTTTCCTCCGCAGAATGATGAAGATGAAGGCAATGGCTAAAAGCACGACGACCACGGCTCCGATCCACATGTACTGAGCAGAACACTCATGGAGGATTTCATCTGTGAAAACAAGAAATGCTGGCGTTAAACAGCGCTCAATAACTGTCTAAATAAACACATGATGGATTTTCCATCTGACCACTGTGAAGCAAATAACACTGATGATCTCTTCATCACGGCTCCTGTTAGTGGGTTGGATATATTAGGCGGCAAGTGAACATTTTGTCTTTAGAGTTGATGTGTTAGAAGCAGGAAAAACGGGCAAGGATTTGAGCGAGTTTGACAAGGGCCAAATTGTGATGGCTAGACGACTGGGTCAGAGCATCTCCAAAACTGCAGCTCTTGTGGGGTGTTCCCGGTCTGCAGTGGTTAGGATCTATCAAAAGTGCTCCAAGGAAGGAACAGTGGAGAACCGGCCACAGGGTCATGGGCAGCCCAGGCTCATTGATGCACGTGGGATGTCATGAACAAACAAGTCTGATCCATGGAGGCCCCACCTCGCAACTTACAGGACTTAAAGGATCTGCTGCTAACATCTTGGTGCCAGATACCACAGCACACCATCAGGGGTCTAGTGGAGTCCATGCCTCGATGGGTCAGGGCTGTTTTGGCAGCAAAAGGGGGACCAACACAATATTAGGTCATAATGTTATGCCTGATCGGTGCATATGCTTTTTTACAACAAATTTGAACTATTTATTTTAGTATATTTGATATTCTACTATTCAATTTTGTTCATAGGTTGAATTCGATATATTTCCATTTTTATTTTAGTTAAAGTTTTAATCATTTCGTTGTGTTTTTGTCATTTTTATAAGTTTTATAAGTTTTAATTTACTTAATTTTAAATGATAATGAGAAACTATGCCTTGAAAACATATCTTAAATATTTTATTTTATTTCACATTTTACCAACATTGTTGTATATTTATTAGTTGTTGTTTTTTAAATACATCCATATATTTTATTTTATTTTTAGTTATTGCAGTTTTAATTTGCACTGGAAACTATCAGCATTTATTTTTTTAATATTTTATTTAATTTCAGTTTATGTTTATTTCAAGTAAAATGAACATGTTTTTTATGATTTTAGTTTTGAATATGGCTCATCCAATCAGAGCTACATATCTGACAATAAACAGATTAAATGAAAGCTAAATCGCAGCACTGCTCTATCAACACCGATACTGAATGTGATCATGCCGTGTGAACGTAATAAACATGGCATAATGTGTAACTCAGCAAGATATTTCCTTACAGACTCGAAAGATGAACACTTGCTTTAGGGTGAAACATCAGACCCCATTCACGTCAAAACAAGACTCATGTCTGCTGGAAAAAACAGCAAAACTCCTCCATAGTTATCGGAAACATGTCTGTTTTTTATGTGCGTGTGTCTTTATCTGCGCATTTCATATCATCTGCCCCCTCATCTCAGAAACACATCAAGGAAAATCTGCTTCACACAAGCCATAAGCAATGAAAAACAGGCAACTTTCACATCTGTAGGCTGATACCTATTTCCTACAGGGACAAACCAATCGACTTTATTTCCTGAAACGTATCATTTGAAGTTCTACATAATATAGCTATCACATAACTGTTGTTACTAATGCGCCCTTTAAATAACAAAAATACAAGTCATTGACCTCAGGTTTTCATTTGCCTCAAAATAGCAACACTAACAATGCACCTGAACACATCTCATTATGAGACCAGCATGCCCATTGTGCCGGGTGTATGATTGGGCCTTTAATATCTTAATCATTTTGCTTCTCAAGTAAACGTTGTCTGTCACTTTAAATACTCAAGCTCTTTAAAGCAGGATGGATTCTGATGGTTAACCAACCTGGGGTGCTGAAGGTGGCCGTCTGCTGGACTTCCCCCTTGGAGAGGAAAGCGCAGGTGTAGTTGTTCACGAGATCTCGCTTGACCGTCAGCTTGCTGATGACTCTGATGAGATCTTCGTCTGTATGGTGCGCTGAGCTGTTGGACGTCTCCGTGAGGTTTGCGTTTTGAGC
Source organism: Gobiocypris rarus (assembly GCA_023029165.1). Taxonomy (NCBI): domain Eukaryota; kingdom Metazoa; phylum Chordata; class Actinopteri; order Cypriniformes; family Gobionidae; genus Gobiocypris; species Gobiocypris rarus. The sequence goes on along the minus strand of CM040930.1, from coordinate 35,091,120 downwards.
GTCGCTCCAGATGACCTGAGGTGACGGGAATCCCTCAGACTCACAGGACAGCTCTACTTCATCCTGACCCGTTTTCCTGATGCTTTTCTTTATGGGAGTATAAGGAGCTGGAAACCATAAAGGTAATACATACTAAAGTTATATGCAAGAAACACGAAGAAGTGTTAAAAGTGCCATCAGTAGAAAGAGTACCATTAAGGGTCCCATAATGCATTGTTAACCAATCAATGTTGGCAGCTGTTACTTTTATGAAGTGTGTGTGTGTGTGTGTGTGTGTGTGTGTGTGTGTGTGTGTGTGTGTGTGTGTGTGTGTGTGTGTGTGTGTGTGTGTGTGTGTGTGTGTGTGTGTGTGTGTGTGTTTTTAAGGCACCTGTAACATTGAGTGTGACTTGCTTGTAGTCTGCCTCATCTCCCTCTCTCACGATACACCGGTATGTTCCCGAATCTTTTATCCTGAGCTTTTTCAAGTGCAATACTGCTTTGCTTTCATCCAGCCGTTCTCGGATGAGCTGTGCCCGCTTTATGAATGCAGAACTGGTGTAATTCTGGTTTTCTCTGCCCCTCTCGAGCCGATACACATCCACGTCGGGCTTCGGGTGGACACGGCTCCATATGACGGTGAGGTCAGAAAGTCTTTTAACCGCGGAGAACGCGCACACCAGCTGGACGTCCCCGTGAAGCTCTGCCTCGTAAGCGGTCTTCTGTACATTCACTGTAAACAGGGCTGGAGGAAGACAGGAGGAAAATCACAGAGATACATGAGACATCTTTTTTTAAGGGGGACCTATTATGCCCTTTTTCAAAAAACATTATTTGACATCGTCCTTTCTTACAGTCTGTCAATTGCCTGGTTTCCATTACAGATTTGCGTAAAACTTATGCGATATGACAGCCTTTCCAATCCGATGTTATGCAACTACAACCATTTTTTTTTCCTTTTGCGAAAAGTCATTCCAAAAATCAAGGATGTTGGTAGGTTCATGTACATCACAGCCACCGCACTGGCCATTATTTAAAATTGAAGGAGATGTAGGCATGTTATCCAAGCATTAATGGCAAGGAAAGCCCCTTTACTTGGGAGCGGCCACGTGTGAGGTGTTTCTGGGAGGATATGGTACGCGATTTTACATTGCAGTTTTGGGAAATATCCCTTTTTCGAATGCCCTGAAAAACCACCTCATGCGAGTGTAAAAAATGTTCTGCTGTTTTTGTGAAATTAGCGTGTTTTCATTGGGCATATTTTCAATTTGCGCAATTTGAAGGGTAATGGAAACGCAGCTAGTAACGCTCTGTTTAGTTCCTGTCTCTATGAAGCCCCTGCTTTTGAAAAGCAGAGTGTGCTCTGATTGGTCAGCTGGAGCAGTGTGTTGTGATTGGTCCATTCAGCATGTTTGGAACTGTCCCGCCCTTTACCACAACCACCAGTTTCAACACAATACTACTAAGGGGCCGTTTACACAACACCGTTCAACTTTATATGCTTTTTGGCCATTCATTTACAAGACAACAGCGTTTTGGTGGCCTTAAAATGCAAACTTTTGAAAAAAAGTGTGCGTTTTTGAAAACAAAAACCTACTGTGAATCTGTGAAAACGGTGACGTATTAGGTGGTTAGTCTATAGGCATGGCCGTTTGAATGCGTATGTGTGCAAGTGCAGAGTCTTTCTTTACAAAACTACTTGTCTGGGATACATAATACAGCATTTTATGCTAGCTGTTTTCATGGATCCATATGAACAGGGATAACGTTGTCATCTGCACAAAGAAAAAACATTCATCGTTTTTAGTACATCAATGTTGTGTAAATGTGCCGTAACTCAACCAGGCCCTGCCCCTTTATTTAGCATATTTAGCCATTGGTTGGTATTATTTGAATGAGGAATATTGTGATGTGTTGATTTCTTGGAAGAAAACTCAAGACTAGAGTGGAGGCGCTTGAGGAAGTTCAGAAACACTGACACTGATATAGAGAAGAACTCCCGCTCGAGGGAATTTGAGAATTTGCATAGCTTTTCACGCTGAAACAACAACATAAAAAAAGCGGGAAACGCATAATAGGAGCCCTTTAAAGCACGAGATGTATATGACAAAACTTCATCGGTGTTCAGAACTGGAAGTGAAATGCTCAAAGGTAAATTTTCTTGCTAATATGTTGCAGTTTCATAGCTCATGAGACATACTGGAGTTCTCGGTTGAGTTTTGTGAATCAACATCACTAGTCACCATCAGTTAGATTATAATGAAGTGTAATGTTTGGTGAAATCTCTGACTATCCTGGCAAATCTAAGAACAGTTTGTGACTCTTCTCAATCTCTAAAGCTTTTCAGCTAAAACTTACATTTTCTACTTTAATGTATGTCTAGAAGAAACTAGAGATGTTTTCTCTAATTAGCTGTTTCTAGATCCAACTTTTAAAACAGAAAACAGTCAGATATGTGTAATGTATATCAGTCATACCTGAAACTGAGATGGCAGGCCATAGCAGAGCCTGAAATATGACGACCAGCGTTCCCCTCATTGACTCCTGCAGACAAAGACAACACACTGGTCAGAAATCACATACACACACAATCCTCTTGATCTGAAGCCCAAACTGAGCTATGAAGAGTGTGTGTGTGTATCTATGAGCAGGACTGGTCACTGATGTCATGAACCACAATGAATCAGCAGCGATTCACTTCTTGATTTACAAACATCACTGACTGAACCAACAAAGGCTGTATTAATAACAGTGACACAGCAGTTATTTTGTTGTTGTTTAACTGTCAAGTGACCCAATATGGGTCAGGTCTGGGAATCTGCGTGTGACTAGGTGAATCAGCACATTAACCGATTCCCATGCGGGACAAAACCTAAAGAGCCCCAGGTAGATTATCTCACATTATCTCTACACAGACAGATAAATACAGTCACGGTTCTTCCTCAGAAAGGAATCTCTTTCTAAAAGAAGCTCATCCGTCTTACTCATATTCTCCCACTGATATTAACCGACAGCAATTTCCATAACAGACACCATAATAGCAACGGTTTCGCGTATGTGTTGATGACAGAAAATTTTCAAATGTTTATAATGTAATCCAGATAGACCAATATATAACATACACACCATACACATAACGTTTAATTGTGTTACTTGTCGTTTCTTTGCTATTGCTTGTAAAATATGTGAGCAAAATACACCTATTTTTTTTATTAACCGCCATTAGATGACCTGACCAGCGACTTGAGTCAGCTGTACTACATTTCTGAGTACTTTGCAAAAAGTACCTTCTGGAAAGCAAGTGCTGATCATAAATAGTTATTTTATCTCTACTTCAAACAGTCATAGTGATACTGAGAAGAATAGTGATACTCTCAAGCACTACTCTTCTACTAGTGCTCATTTGTTGTTTGATTGTGAACATGAGCAGGAAACTAGTGACTTTTAAGTTAGATTCCCCAGGTTACTATAGTTCACGTCACAGGGAAAAGATAGTGAGAAAAACAACAACACCCACATGGATAAACTCACTCATAAAAAACACGGAGAGTGAGTAACCTTTGGGCAACCCGGGGCTTGGCAAGCAGACTCTACTTAACTCTAGTAAGTCCTCTTTTTTTTTGAGTTTTAACTAACAGCCTTTGGGATACCAACCCACTGCTCTGCCACAAACATTTTCTATCCAGTTAAAAACACACAGATGGGTTTTCTAAATATTAAGAGGAAATTCACACTTGTAGAGAAAAGCTTAACCCTTAAGCAGAAGTATAAACTTTCTTTCTATGATCAGTCTTTAGGGACACTCTGCATGTTACTGTTGAGAAGGACATAGTGAAATATAATGTTGGGGAAAGTTACTTTGAAAAGTAATGCATTACAATATTGCGTTACTCCCTTAAAAAGTAACTAATTGCGTTACTTAGATACTTTAAGGAAAAAAAAGTGAGTTTTCCTCAACAGGGCTTGGCTTGTTCGTTTTTTTAATAACAAAAAAAGTTATATTTTTGGGCAAATGCCCTTTTACAACAACATTTAAATAATAAGGCTAATAAAGCCCAATTTATACTTCTGGGTCGAGTGTACTCTGTAGCTACACCATAGGCTGTGGGTTGTAGCCAATATCGTAGCCTACATCGATCCTGACGTGTGTCTCTCAAAAAATTCATAAATTCTACAGACCGCAAGCGTTGTGATTGGTCTGCCAGAACCCTCCCTCAAGGGTACACATGCTCCCTCTGCATGTGTAACTGCACGACGATGCAGACAAGGATGCAGAAGTATTAATGAAAATCATCACATTGCCCAACGGAGTAGAGGCGGAGTAGATGCAAAAGTATAAATCAGCCTTAAAGCTGAAGGAAATGAATCCTTTCAGATTCTGCTGCCATTCTGGATTGCAGAAGAATAGGATGCAGGACAAGAAAGTTTAACACTTCCCAATTCGCATACTATCCGTCCTAAATAATATTCGAAAATAGAGTCAGTACGTCCCAAATTGTTGTATGTTGAAATGAGTATTCCAAAGATACCCGGATAGTCTACTATTTCCAGTTATAATCCGAAGTGCACATCTGTGCACACTCTGGCTATTGGCTAATATCACCCACAACCCATTGCGAGTCGGAGGATTCGATTAGAAGTACAAACACAGATAAAAAGTGTTAAAAAAAACTACAAACATGGCGGATGTGTGAGTTAGTTCACCCAACAATGAAAATAGCCCATGATTTACTTACCCTCTATCCATAATTGGTGAATATGACATTATTCTTTCAGACGAACACAATCTGAGTTATATTAAACAATATCCTGGCTTATAATGGTGGTGAATGGGAGCCCAAAATATGAAGGCCAAAGTGCATCCATCCATTATAAAAGTGCTCCACACGGCTCCGGGGGTTAATAAAGGCCTTCTGAAGCAAATCGTTGGGTTTTTGTAAGAGAAAAATATCCATATTTTTTATACAGAACCTTTGTGCAAGTGAGATGAGTAAATGCCTGCTCACATTTAGTCTAGAACTACAATAGCCATCATGTTCACACACAAAGCCTCTGCACTTACGATTTCTCTCAACACTGGGACAGAAGAGCTGACAGTCAATAAAGGGGAGAACAAAGTAACTTGCGTTAATGTTTTGAAAAATTACTCAGATATTTTGTTGTAAATTTAAAAGTAATGCCTTACATTGTTACATCTGATTATGTAACTCGAGTTACTTATGAGGTACGAGTGAAATTTAAACAGAATATGCCATTGTCTCTTACAAAAACACATTTATGTGGTACTGCAAAGAATACCTTATCAAAAAACAGTTTTATCATTGCACATTTATTAAAAAATATATAATAATAATAAAATTAGAAGATAAATAAAGTAATAAATATACCGTCAATAAATAAAAACATTCATGAGGTACCACATCTAATACCATGGTACTTTTTTAAAGAAATAAGCTCAGGCTTAAATAATCAAGTTCAGTCCCATAACTACAATAACAAAGAACACAAGAGACTCTTCAGTGCTGAATACACTAAACGCAAGACCATAGTTACTGTGTTAATAATTTCTCAAAGATTACAGGGGAGGATTTACATTTGTATGTCACGAAAGGTACCAAAACATTTGTTTAAAAGGCTAATGTTAAGACAGTGTCTAGAGAACCATTCTGACCAGCTAGCAGTTAGAAAGACTAACCCAAAAGTTATGACAAGACTTAAAGAAAAATATCAGATGTCCTTGTAAGATTAGTCTACCCATTTTTTTGCAACTGGCCCTTGAATGTAACTCCACATACACCATAACTAGAGACATGTATATTCACTATAAACATTATTTTATTTTTACATTTATATTTTTTACATTAGGCTACTACCATGACATTTTCATGACACTTTACCCAATTTCTATGTGCACAAAACTCTCTTTTAAAGTGCATCATATTGCAGAAATACAGCTTTACACCTTCCACAAAACCACAGGATGTCAAATTGGGTAATGTAAACAGCAGCTTAAAATGTATGACTTTAAAATGACAAATTAAACAAAAATTGTCAATTAAAATCATTAACTCTAAATCATGAATTGTATATGCTCGATATCTATTAGCTAGTAGGGATTAGTTTATACACGAAATATCTTACTTACTGTGTGATGGATGTCACGCATGAGCAGAAGCCTGTAACCTGTGGTGTGTGTGTGTGTGTGTGTGTGTTGTGTTTCTGCGGGATTGTGGAGAGGAACAGCTTTAAAAGCTCTTCAAGCTTCCTCCCGCTCGCGTTGCTCATTGGTTGCGTGGCGTGACGTAAGGGCGTTTCGAGAAAAGCGTTTCTCGCATGAACAATCCTGAATATTTCAGCAGCTCGGCTTCACTTCGGCTATGGATACCGAGAACGATATCACAGGACCGTTAAATCATCACAGAATCCGGTAAACCATCACTGGAATCTACATGTTGATTCGCTGACATCACAAAATCTCGTTTCCAACGTGAATCCAATAGATAGATAGATATCTTAGGGTGTTTCACACGTTTTCTATCAGTTTCATTTTGTCCAGCATGCAGACACTTGAAAGGAATTTCGTATCATTTTCCAAGAACCCTCCTCAGATTAAAAAATAATAGTAATCAGAAAATGTTTCACCAGAGACACACTGCTGCCCTTGAATAGAAATGATCATCATCATTTACTGACATCTCGCATGACTCTTCCTTCCTTCCTTTGCATGCAATGAAAGTAAATGAGGACTCGGTCTGACAATGACAGAAGACTTTACAAACAAGCTTCCATCTGTTAACATTAGTTAACTACATTAATTAACAATAAAACATTTTTTATTGTTATTAAAAAAAGCATTTATTATTCTTAGTTCATATCAATTTCAACATTTACTAATATTACATACAATTACATACAAGTTGTATCTGTTAATATTAAATGGACCCCATTTAGATGGATAGATAGATAGATAGATAGATAGATAGATAGATAGATAGATAGATAGATAGATAGATAGATAGATAGATAGATAGATAGATAGATAGATAGATAGATAGATAAATTGATTGATTGATTGTTAGTTAATAATTTAATACAAGGGACTGAGTAAAATGAGAAGGATTTTAATATTTGGTTGAATTATTCATTTAATGTTCAATAAGAAAGATGTATTTCTTATGATCTCTGTAATAGTGGCTTAGATTACTGTAATACTAATGTTTTTGACATCCTGACAGTAAGGAATATCATGGGGTTTTGTTTATAATGCTCAAGGTGAAATCATTACAAGTCATCTCATAAGGTGCTCATGTAATCACAGGGCATTCTGGATCTGGAAATTTTTTGGATGTGATCATCTTCCTGCCGGTAGCAGATCGATCGAATAGCATCATCATGGTATGAATTATATAGTCTGGTTTTCCCATCTTAATCCAGGGGACTCGTGTAGATCAGTTGTACATGTATGATGGAATTTCCACCAACGCCACACTGATCTGAAGAATGGTAATATTGATATTTTTATTGTGTTTTTCCTTTTCCTTCCCAGAAAGACACCTGATATGATGAAGATTACCATGTCTTTTTTTTTTTTTTCAGGTTCGACCCGTTTGGTTGGCTCATGTTACCTGTATTACTTTGTGACATGAGAAAAACCTTTTTTAACACACAAAACAGACAAAACACAACAAATACAAGCAATGAGGTTCAGAAGTCGACACTGAATTTAAAGTAATCTACACCATATTGCCTAAAGTTTTGGGACTCCTGCCTTTACATGCACATGAACTTTAATGACATCCCATTCTTAATCCGCAGGGTTTAATATGGATTCGACCACTCTTTCCAGCTATAACAACTTCAACTCTTCTTAGCGAACAACAACATGAAGTTGGACCAGAAGGCCTGGCTCGCAGTCTCCGCTCTAATTCATCCTAAAGGTGTTCTGTCGGGTCGAGGTCAGGACTCTGTGCAGGCCAGTCAAGTTCCTCCACACCAAACTCACTCATCCATGTCTTTATGGACCGAAGTCATGTTGGAACAGGAAGGCCATCCCCAAACTGTTCCCACAGTTGTCAAATGTCTTGGTATGCTGAAGCATTAAGAGTTTGTTTCACTGTAACTAAGGGGCCAAGCCCAACCCCTGAAAAACAACCCCACACCATAATCCCGCCTCCACCAAACTTTACACTTGGCACAACGCAGGCAGACAAGTGCCATTCTCCTGGCAACCAAACCCAGACTCATCCATAGGATTGCCAGACAGAGAAGCATTGATCGGTCACTCCAGAGAACACGTCTCCACTGCTCTAGAGTCAGTGGCGGTGTGCTTTACCCCACTGCATCCCACGCTTAGCATTGCACTTAGTGATGTAAGGCTTGGATGAGCCGCTCGGCCATGGAAACCCATTCCATGAAGCTCTCTACACACTGTTCTTGAGCTCATCTGAAAGCCACACGAAGTTTGGAGGTCTGTAGTTGACTCTGCAGAAAGTTGGTGACTTCTGGACACTGTGAGCCTCAGCATGCGCTGACCCCGCTCTGTGATTTTACGTGGCCTACCACTTTGTGGCTGAAATGTTGTTGTTCTCAATTGCTTCCACTTTGTTATCATCCCACTAACAGTTGGCCGAGGAATATTTAGCAGTGAGGAAATTCCAACCTATCACAGTACCATGCTTGGATTCACGGAGCTCCTGAGAGCGGCCCATCTATCTATCTCAGTATATGGAAATTTACATCTTCACCTTTGATTCAAATATTTTTTTAAATGTTTTTTTTTTATAAGTATATTACATTATGCTTGGAGTCGAATGTTTTATTTGTGATAATAATGCAATAAAACATGATTGTTTAGCCAGGCTGTCATTCAAAGAAATTATGAACACATGCAAAAACGAGAGAACCATTGAAATATTAATAACTGATTATCGTGGAGTCAATTTATGTAAATTGTGAGTGTGTCTGTTTTGCATTGTAAAACCTGTACCGTCCTTTATTTTACCAAATAATTTTCTCAGATAAATAACAACCAAGTTTAGTGTTTTGTTGTGTTTAGTGTTCTTCCCTCATTTTTAAATTTAAAAAAATATAAAATATCTCCTTACACGTTGATGGTTTAATCAAACTTATAGGGTCATTAAAAACAAATATCCCATTCAGATATCACTTTTGGCCAATGCTGGTACTACAAAGGAATTGCTGATAATATAATTTCTCGTGATTTATTTTTATTAAATTATAAAAATGCAACAATTTCCACTAATACTCTCAGAATTTTAGACTTCAATGAATTTCTGGTCTGTTCTGCATGGCATGAAATCATTTCCAAATCAAATATAGGCTATTTTGCAAACTTTCAGTGAAGCCAAGCTGTTTGAGAAACCAAACAAGAGTTAATGGTGTTCGCTTCTCAGAGATGTGCTAAGAATAAAAAAGGAAGTTCTATGTATTGCACTGACAAGATGACTAATATTTACTGTTAAGAATGAAGAAGAGTACCTCACTCCTCAAAAACACAGAATGTCAAACGGCATCCGTCAACTGAATGACTGATGCACGCTGTTAGTTTAGTCATTAAAGATGCTTGGTGTGAAGTGTGTTTGACTCGGTCATTTGATCCTGTTGATAAAGCACTTTAGTTTTCATGGTAACTGATAATCACTTCTCTTTCTGTGTTTTCAGTCAACTCTGACTCATTTGACCATCCATCAGGTTAGATGGAGTGCTTCAAATGTCACTCGCCGGCCACTTTATTAGGTAGACCTGTTTAACTGTTTTCTCACGTAAATATTTAAGGGGGCTGTCACACACAGTTTCTGTCAATCTCATGTCTATAAAAAACAGATACACTATACCGAGTCTTTCCAAATAAAACTGAGCGACTCGAGGCGTATCGTTTGGGCGTAGCTAAAGAGTCACATTCATGTTGTTTACTTGATGTGCACTTATACACGCCGACAGCCAACAACACACAGACATTTGAAGCAGTTTTGCTCACTGCCTGCGGTTCCAATGCATGACCGTGAACCTTTATCGCTGTATATCTTTCTGCATTAGAAAATATAAAACAATCATTGCCGAAATGCAGGGAACAAACTAAAACACTTGCACAACCCCGTTGCTGCTCCGGAAAAACAAACTCCATCCACTGTCCCATTAACTCTGGGTTCTTTGGGAAGCTGAACAGGGTTGTCTTGCCCTGACACCCAAAAACACACTTCTTTGGTGACATTGTGTATTTTGTGAAGTCCTGTGAGCTGTGCAGCGCAGCCAATGACTTCCCTAAAGCCGAGCAAAGCGCGTTGATGGGAGTTAATTTGCTCTCTCGCTATGGTTGACGTGTGTGTGTGCACCCTTGTTGATGTCACATAGGCCCATACTTGAAAAAAACGTTCTGAAACTTGTGAGAAACCGGAAGGAGTATTTTTGGCACAGAAATACTCCATCAAACTTATTTTTTTAAATGTTGGCCATGTTTAGCATGAGAATCCAAGTCTGTAACAGTGGAAAAAACTCAATGTATGAAATAGCATTATACACCCCTCCCCTTTAATTAACCAATCACATGGCAGCAACTCAGTGGATTTATGCGGCGTTCCAGGCAACCGTAACCCGTGTTTTTCCGACCTTCTACACGTGAAAGTGCACTGGAACGGCTGTTAAACCCGTGACTTCCCACCTGTGAACTCGTACTAGATCGATGTACTCTGACGTCACATGTTATGTCCTGTAAAACTGCATTCTACCATCTTAAAAATATATCGAAATTACGCCACATGCTTTCAATGCAAAATGCTGAACAATTAGTACATGCTCATGAGCTCAAGGCTAGATTATTGTAATGCTCTACTGGGTGGTTGCCCTGCTCGCCTAATAAATAAACTCCAGCTGGTCCAAAACGCAGCAGCTCGAGTTCTTACTAGAACCAGGAAGTACGATTATATTAGTCCAGTTCTGTCAACACTGCACTGGCTCCTATTAAACATCGCATAAATTTTAAAATCTTGCTTATTACTTATAAAGCAATAAATGGTTTAGCTCCCAGTACTTAAGCGAGCTCTTAACGCATTATACTCCATCACGTCAATTGCGGTCTCTAAACTCTGGCCAGTTGAAAATACCTAGAATATCTAAATCAACTGCAGGCGGTCGATCCTTTTCCTATTTAGCACCTAAACTCTGGAACAGTCTTCCTAGCATTGTTCGGGAAGCAGACACACTCTGTCAGTTTAAATCTAGACTAAAAACACATCTCTTTACTATGGCATACACATAGAACATTTTTAACTTTCTTTATTCAAATCAAATGACTGATTGTTAGGCTGCATTAACTAGGTCAGCCGGAACCGGGAACACTTCCCATAACACCTGATGTACTACATCATAAAAAGAGTGGCATCCACACTAATGTTAGTCTCTCTGTTTATCCCGAGGTTTACTGCAGTCGGCCGGATCCAGGCCGTGTCCGGATCGGATGGTGGACCTGCATCTGGACATGACCAGCTCATCCTGGAGTGTCTGCTGAGACCGTGTCCATTAGTTGTCTCCTCTGAATTTGCATCACCGAACGTCATCCTCAATTAACCCGCCTCCGCGCAATAACTCCGATCTTTCAAGTATTCATATTCTTGTGTAATCGACGCGCCATCCTAAATGAGCCGCCTCGCAAGGCGTCATACCCAAAATTTTGAATATTCCTATCTAATATGATTTATGACCTGCAAGGTTGCCAGAGTAATAATTATACACTGTTAATAATAGGCCAGAGGAGAACTGGCACCCCGACTGAGTCTGGTTTCTCCTGGTTTATTTTTCTCCATCATGCCCTGATGGAGTTTTGGTTCCTTGCCACTGTCGCTTTGGCTTGGCTTGCTCAGTTGGGGACACTCAAATTATGATCCAAGTTACTCAACTAAATATACAAATAGAATTTATTAATTTGGTCATATATAATTCTATAAACTATCCAAATTAAACTAGCCAAATCAAATTTTGTTGCAATGTTGTCCTGTTTAACACTGTGAAGCTGCTTTGAAACAATCGTCATTGTAAAAGCGCTATATAAATAAATTTGATTGATTGATTGATGTCCGCAAATGTTATGCATTATCAGCAGCTTTTCTAGCATTAGATAGTTTTCAGTCCATTGAATGCAAGAATACATTAATACCAAATACATTTCCAAATATACAAATAATATTAAATAACAGGTATATCAGCTTCTCTTGTCTTATGCGCCATTTTTTCCTCCACCGTTTCCCTCAAATCACCGTTGATGAGATGACTCAACTCCTGAGAGGAGTTCAGGTGACCATCACCAGTGAAGAGATGACTAACTCCTGCGAGGACTTCAGATGACCATCACCTGTGATGAGATGACTCAACTCCTGCGAGGACTTCAGATGACCATCACCTGTGAAGAGATAACTCAACTCCTGCGAGGGCTTCAGATGACCATCACCTGTGAAGAGATGACTAACTCCTGTGAGGACTTCAGATGACCATCACCTGTGAAGAGATGACTCAACTCCTGCGAGGACTTCAGATGACCATCACCTGTGAAGAGATGACTAACTCCTGCGAGGACTTCAGATGACCATCACCTGTGATGAGATGACTCCAACTCCTGCGAGGACTTCAGATGACCATCACCTGTGAAGAGATGACTAACTCCTGTGAGGACTTCAGATGACCATCACCTGTGAAGAGATGACTCAACTCCTGAGGACTTCAGATGACCATCACCTGTGAAGAGATGACTAACTCCTGTGAGGACTTCAGATGACCATCACCTGTGATGAGATGACCAACTCCTGTGAGGACTTCAGATGACCATCACCTGTGAAGAGATGACTCAACTCCTGCGAGGACTTCAGATGACCATCACCTGTGAAGAGATGACTCAACTCCTGCGAGGGCTTCAGATGACCATCACCTGTGATGAGATGACCAACTCCTGTGAGGACTTCAGATGACCATCACCTGTGAAGAGATGACTCCAACTCCTGAGGACTTCAGATGACCATCACCTGTGAAGAGATGACTCCAACTCCTGCGAGGACTTCAGATGACCATCACCTGTGAAGAGATGACTAACTCCTGTGAGGACTTCAGATGACCATCACCTGTGATGAGATGACCAACTCCTGTGAGGACTTCAGATGACCATCACCTGTGAAGAGATGACTAACTCCTAGGGCTTCAGATGACCATCACCTGTGAAGAGATGACTAACTCCTGTGAGGACTTCAGATGACCATCACCTGTGATGAGATGACCAACTCCTGTGAGGACTTCAGATGACCATCACCTGTGAAGAGATGACTAACTCCTGTGAGGACTTCAGATGACCATCACCTGTGAAGAGATGACTCCAACTCCTGAGGACTTCAGATGACCATCACCTGTGAAGAGATGACTAACTCCTGTGAGGACTTCAGATGACCATCACCTGTGATGAGATGACCAACTCCTGTGAGGACTTCAGATGACCATCACCTGTGAAGAGATGACTAACTCCTGCGAGGGCTTCAGATGACCATCACCTGTGAAGAGATGACTCAACTCCTGCGAGGACTCCAGATGACCATCACCTGTGATGAGATGACCAACTCCTGTGAGGACTTCAGATGACCATCACCTGTGAAGAGATGACTCCAACTCCTGCGAGGACTTCAGATGACCATCACCTGTGATGAGATGACCAACTCCTGTGAGGACTTCAGATGACCATCACCTGTGAAGAGATGACTCCAACTCCTGTGAGGACTTCAGATGACCATCACCTGTGATGAGATGACCAACTCCTGCGAGGACTTCAGATGACCATCACCTGTGAAGAGATGACTCAACTCCTGCGAGGACTTCAGATGACCATCACCTGTGATGAGATGACCAACTCCTGTGAGGACTTCAGATGACCATCACCTGTGAAGAGATTACTCCAACTCCTGTGAGGACTTCAGATGACCATCACCTGTGAAGAGATGACTAACTCCTGTGAGGACTTCAGATGACCATCACCTGTGAAGAGATGACCAACTCCTGTGAGGACTTCAGATGACCATCACCTGTGAAGAGATGACTAACTCCTGTGAGGACTTCAGATGACCATCACCTGTGATGAGATGACCAACTCCTGTGAGGACTTCAGATGACCATCACCTGTGAAGAGATGACTAACTCCTGTGAGGACTTCAGATGACCATCACCTGTGAAGAGATGACTAACTCCTGTGAGGACTTCAGATGACCATCACCTGTGATGAGATGACTCCAACTCCCGAGGACTTCAGATGACCATCACCTGTGAAGAGATGACTAACTCCTGTGAGGACTTCAGATGACCATCACCTGTGATGAGATGACCAACTCCTGTGAGGACTTCAGATGACCATCACCTGTGAAGAGATGACTAACTCCTGCGAGGGCTTCAGATGACCATCACCTGTGAAGAGATGACTCAACTCCTGCGAGGACTCCAGATGACCATCACCTGTGATGAGATGACCAACTCCTGCGAGGGCTTCAGATGACCATCACCTGTGAAGAGATGACTCAACTCCTGCGAGGACTCCAGATGACCATCACCTGTGATGAGATGACCAACTCCTGTGAGGACTTCAGATGACCATCACCTGTGAAGAGATGACTCAACTCCTGTGAGGACTTCAGATGACCATCACCTGTGATGAGATGACCAACTCCTGAGGACTTCAGATGACCATCACCTGTGAAGAGATGACCAACTCCTGTGAGGACTTCAGATGACCATCACCTGTGAAGAGATGACTAACTCCTGCGAGGACTCCAGATGACCATCACCTGTGATGAGATGACCAACTCCTGTGAGGACTTCAGATGACCATCACCTGTGAAGAGATTACTAACTCCTGCGAGGACTTCAGATGACCATCACCTGTGATGAGATGACCAACTCCTGCGAGGACTCCAGATGACCATCACCTGTGAAGAGATGACTAACTCCTGCGAGGGCTTCAGATGACCATCACCTGTGAAGAGATGACTAACTCCTGCGAGGACTCCAGATGACCATCACCTGTGATGAGATGACCAACTCCTGCGAGGACTCCAGATGACGATCACCTGTGAAGAGATGACTCCAACTCCTGCGAGGACTCCAGATGACGATCACCTGTGAAGAGATGACTCCAACTCCTGTGAGGACTTCAGATGACCATCACCTGTGATGAGATGACCAACTCCTGTGAGGACTCCAGATGACCATCACCTGTGAAGAGATGACTAACTCCTGTGAGGACTTCAGATGACCATCACCTGTGATGAGATGACCAACTCCTGTGAGGACTCCAGATGACCATCACCTGTGAAGAGATGACTCCAACTCCTGCGAGGACTCCAGATGACGATCACCTGTGAAGAGATGACTCCAACTCCTGTGAGGACTTCAGATGACCATCACCTGTGATGAGATGACCAACTCCTGTGAGGACTCCAGATGACGATCACCTGTGAAGAGATGACTAACTCCTGTGAGGACTTCAGATGACCATCACCTGTGATGAGATGACCAACTCCTGTGAGGACTCCAGATGACGATCACCTGTGAAGAGATGACTCCAACTCCTGCGAGGACTCCAGATGACGATCACCTGTGAAGAGATGACTCAACTCCTGAGGACTTCAGATGACCATCACCTGTGAAGAGATGACTCCAACTCCTGCGAGGACTCCAGATGACCATCACCTGTGATGAGATGACTCAACTCCTGCGAGGACTTCAGATGACCATCACCTGTGAAGAGATGACTCCAACTCCTGCGAGGACTCCAGATGACCATCACCTGTGATGAGATGACTCCAACTCCTGCGAGGACTCCAGATGACCATCACCTGTGATGAGATGACTCCAACTCCTGCGAGGACTCCAGATGACCATCACCTGTGAAGAGATGACTCCAACTCCTGCGAGGACTCCAGATGACCATCACCTGTGATGAGATGACTCCAACTCCTGCGAGGACTCCAGATGACCATCACCTGTGATGAGATGACTCCAACTCCTGCGAGGACTCCAGATGACCATCACCTGTGATGAGATGACTCCAACTCCTGCGAGGACTCAGATGACCATCACCTGTGAAGAGATGACTCCAACTCCTGCGAGGACTCCAGATGACCATCACCTGTGATGAGATGACTCCAACTCCTGCGAGGACTTAAGATGACCATCACCTGTGAAGAGATGACTCCAACTCCGAGGACTCCAGATGACCA
Organism: Gobiocypris rarus; assembly: GCA_023029165.1. NCBI lineage: Eukaryota > Metazoa > Chordata > Actinopteri > Cypriniformes > Gobionidae > Gobiocypris > Gobiocypris rarus. The sequence continues at coordinate 35,074,885 of CM040930.1, read as the reverse complement.
TCACCTGTGAAGAGATGACTCCAACTCCTGCGAGGACTTCAGATGACGCAGCTGCATCAACGCGCTCTTGCTTTTCCTTAAACCTAATCATTGCTACATGTATTCCTATTTCACTTCATTGAGCCTAATTTAATTCATTATTATACTGATAAATACATTGTTAGCTGATTTGTGTCCTTTGAACATTTCTGAAATGCATAATGTGGACAAATTTCTTTAAATTGTAATGTAGCCATATGCTTTTTCTGTGAAGCTGCTTTGAAACGATGTGTATTGTGAAAAGAGCTATACAAATAAATGTAAATTGAATTGAATTGAATTGAATTGGAAAACCAAAAACAAGAACATTACATTTGACGTTTAATCATTTACCATATGCTTTGTGGCAAATGATCTAAACATATAGTCTTGGTCCGCTTAGCATTCACTCTGGCATTTTTAACAGCGAACCTAAAGTTACCGAACCAAAGGCATATGGCTACAGTCACAACCTGATTGGTCGGCTTTTATGACGTATATTTTGCGATGCTTGCTTACCGAACATTCAAAACAATGCTGTGTGCTGAATAAAACGCCATCATTTTAAGCGTGTACATATGGTTTTATTTTTTCCAGCTGAGAACTCACTAAGAGCTCATAAAATGTTCAAAACATTAAAAACAGCAGCAGGATTTCCTCCGTTGTAATGAAGATCTGCTGCATAGAGACGGCAGTTCCGTCGTCTGTACCAACTAATGGGCAACACAGGTCCTGATGAGAAGAACCAGGTATGCTTACATTATGTCCTTTCAAATCAAAGAATAAAGTACTACTTACACGATCAGAATTGCATGTAGCGTCGCATCTTGTGACATCACGTCCAGTTTTTGGTTCGTTTACAAGTCTTTGGTCCGTGTTGCGTTCATATATCAATCGAACCCCACCAGAGCTGGTTTGGAAGCGGACGGAGACCCATCTTTTTAGCGGTCTCAATCCGCTTGTTTGGTGCACACCAGGGTTTAGATGGCAGTGTTCACCTATGTTCAAATGATACACACTAACCGAGCAATCACACCAGGTTTCATTTTAATCCAAACAAACATGACAAGTGTGAACGCACCTAAGCCAGAATATAGCACAACAAGAGAGGTGAAACTGCAGAAAAGAAGAGGAAAATAAGCAATGTATTTCTATATTTTGTAAAATAAAATAAAAAAATAATAATGCATGTAGAATAAGTAAAATTAGTCCATATGAAAGGCACTGACATGATGCTACAGTGTTATAGGTGGTTGTTAGGGAGTTGGTGTGTGGTTGCCAGGGCGTAACGGGTTTTTATTATTTCTTGTAAATAGTATTATTGGTAACTTTGTTTCCTTTTAGAAAATCTCCTTTAGAATTCTACAGGTTTGGAACAACATGATGGTGTGTGAGTAAATCATGACAGCGTGATGATCTATCCTATATTAAATGACTTGTTTTAATGTAATATTGATTTTCAGTAGACGGTAACATTAGACCAAAAAAAGGGTAACATTTCTGAGTGTGTAGAAGGTTGACATTTTTATCAGGTCTTCCCTGACCATAAAATTACAGTTAAACACTGGATAGTTTCCTTTAAAGATAAAAATCTCTGTTTTACTTTCAGTGTAGTCTTAATGTAATACTGCACATTCTCACTAGGTGGCCACATTTCATTACATTCATTATTTTGCATGAAATATCATACAAATTGTGTCTTATAACTGTCATACACACAAGTATTGACAATAATGTTTTTTAATTAATTCGCTTTTTACAATTTTTTATTATATTACTGGCAACTTAAAAAAAAATGCTGGCTGGGAAATTAATTAAAAAACACTCGTCAACACATTTGTGTGTTTGACAGTTGTAAGACAATTATTTTATGTTTTTGTATGCAAAATACTCTAATGAATGTTGTTGGTCAGTAACATTAGGCAGTTTTGATTTATATGCCGTTCAGTGTTGATGATTGCATTATTTTACACATGCATATGATTACATATGATAGTACTTTCTTCTGCATCTTCCTAGCATGTGTTTTGATCAGGAGATTCAGGCTCTGTTTACACTACTGTGTTTATTTTATTTTATATATATATACTATACGCATATACACACTCACCTAAAGGATTATTAGGAACACCTGTTCAATTTCTCATTAATGCAATTATCTAATCAACCAATCACGTGGCAGTTGCTTCAATGCATTTAGGGGTGTGGTCCTGGTCAAGACAATCTCCTGAACTCCAAACTGAATGTCAGAATGGGAAAGAAAGGATTTAAGCAATTTTGAGCGTGGCATGGTTGTTGGTGCCAGACAGGCCGGTCTGAGTATTTCACAATCTGTTCAGTTACTGGGATTTTCAAGCACAACGATTTCTAGGGTTTACAAAGAATGGTGTGAAAAGGAAAAACATCCAGTATGCGGCAGTCCTGTGGGGAAATGCCTTGTTGATGCTAGAGGTCAGAGGAGAATGGGCCGACTTTTCAAGCTGATAGAAGAGCAACTTTGACTGAAATAACCACTCGTTACAACCGAGGTATGCAGCAAAGCATTTGTGAAGCCACAACACGCACAACCTTGAGGCGGATGGGCTACAACAGCAGAAGACCCCACTGGGTACCACTCATCTCCACTACAAATAGGAAAAAGAGGCTACAATTTGCACAAGCTCACGAAATTGGACAGTTGAAGACTGGAAGACATTGGTCATAAAATATCAAATGTGACTTACATTCTGATGTTTCTCCTCATTGCTCTGTTGAAAAAATATATATTAAAACTCAACTGACATATGATTCAATGCATGAATTTAACCCATTTACAATACATACTAGTTATTATTGTTTTATGGTAAAATAATACATTTCTAACATAAGAAAATCTGCTTGTATATGAATATTCAAATCATTTGCTCAATGACTCGTCACACAAAGTACCTTGAAATATACTTCAATATTGGTACTAATTAGAAATAATGAATTTTAGTCTTTAACCCATTTATTTTTAACTTACTTTCACTGAGTAGACCTGCACAGATGTAAACATGATAAGACATAAAAATATTAGTGCTCTTTATTAAATTAAATAACCAATGAATAGTGTGATTTTGGTAACACTTTACAATAAGGGTGCACTAATATGCATTAATTCATGCTTAACTAATGCAAAGATAATGATGAGTTAATGTATTACTAATGGTGAACTAACCCATTTATTAATGATTACTGCATCAGCAACTAATGAAGATTCTACATGATTAATAGATTAAGTAATCATTAAATTATTCGTTAAATGTGTCATAATCTATTAATTCCTTTATTATATTAACTAATAATGTAAATTAATCAGTTAATTACCACAACGGGTCAACGCCATGCATTTCAACTTCCAGTTGTCTGCTTTAATTAATCGTTAGATAATGATTTATAAAAGTATCATTATGTTATGAGTTTACTTGTTGGGGCACATGACTATTAAACTAATTGATTATGTAATATGTACACTGTCAGAAAAAAGGTACATTGCTGTCACTGGGCGTACCTAAGGTACAAAACCGAAAACGTACTAATATGCACTCTTAAAGTACTGATATGTACCTTTTACGGTACTAATATGTACCATTTAGGGGTGAGTAAGGTACAAAGATGTACCTTTTCACTTTTGTACCTTAGGGTACCGCCCCAGTGACAGCACTGTACCTTTTTCTGAGAGTGTATTTCAGCCGTGCCTCCTGTTGTGTGTCTCCAGGCCTCTAGAGGTCTCCTGTGTTCTCATCTGCCTTAGTTCTTCCTCGTGTGTCCTTGTTAAACACCTGTGCCTCGTTGCCCCTAAAGTATTAGGGGCTGTTTTTTCTCACTTGTTCCTCACTCAGTTTTTGAGTCTGGGCTAGGCGTCTCCTGCTGTTTCCAAGCTGTCTCAAGTAAGGTGTTAGCAGTTATTTGTATTCTCTGGTTTTGTTTTCTCCCACGTGGAGTTTTCATTTTCATCTAGTGATTCTTTGCAGGGTCACTATTTTTAATACCTCAGTCTGAGAAGAACTTTTGTTGGCATTTTTTGGTGACTTGTTAAGCACCTTGTTTTTATAATAAATCTTGCCTGAAGTTGCTGCCTGGAGTGTTTCGTTTGGGTCCAACAATATCACTTCTGTGGCTCAGTGGTAGATCTCTCTACTCACCACACCAGAGACTCAGGTTCCAGCTCAGCTTGTGACAATGTAATTGTGGTTATGGGTTTTAAATTAATTTTGAATTAGTTAATAGTCATGTGCCCCAACAAGTAAACTCATAACATAATGATACTTTTATAAATCATTAGCTAACGATTAATTAAAGCAGACAACTGGAAGTTGAAATGCATGGCTTTGACCCGTTGTGGTAATTAACACATTAATTTACATTATTAGTTAATATAATATGTTATTAAGGAATTAATAGATTATGACACATTTAACTAATAATTTAATGATTACTTAATCTATTAATCATGTCGAATCTTCATTAGTTGCTGATGCAGTAATCATTAATAAATGGGTTAGTTCACCATTAGTAACACATTAACTCATCATTATCTGTGCATAAGTTAAGCATGAATTAATGCATATTAGTGCACCCTATTGTAAAGTGTTACCGTGATTTTTGCTGAGATTGATTCTGAATCTTCACTTTGCACTAAAAAATACACATAAGATCTGTTACTCATGCCAACATGGTCGACCACATACAACATGCTTAACATCACAAGAACATCCATGATCGAACTGAACTGCACATTTTGTAACAGAAACCATAAACCTTTAAACACTGTGAAATAAAATGGACTATTGTGTGATAATATCAAAAGAGAGTTACCTCGCCTTAGTTGTATCAGTGCCATCTTAACTGCAAAGTCCTGAACTCTTTATACGGATAAAACTGAAACAGCCACAGAAGCTGACTTCCTTGCAAAAGAGGATTGGACTCACAATTAATTCAGACAGAAAATCTGTAAACCCAAATGTGTGCACATGCACTGCAGGTCTGCTACAGAAGACCAGGACAAACATTCAGAGCAAATGAGAGACGAATGGAAGTGCCAACCACAAAACACTTCTGAAAGGCCTTAAATCACACGTGAACACAGTTGATAATAGGGCTGAAGTGATTGGGTTAGAGTTGCAAGATTCATTTTTAAACAAAGTTTGGGATATTTTCAACAGCTGATATAAATCTTAGCTTATATTTTCAACCAGCTTATATAAAGCTTCACTGAAAATTTGCAAAATCCTCAAAATGAGCTCTGTCCATTCACAAGGGTGAATAAATGATAAATCAGAATTATCTTTGTAATTAACATATGCCAATTCTAATGACATCATCTTCCAGGAAGTGACATCTTTTTGAAGGAAAACAGCAGCTCAAACTTCAGTAAGTATCACTAATGGACTTCTTGATTTATGTGATGTTTGTGATATTTGTTGGATTGTTTCAAAGTATAACAAATAAATAAAAACACAGACTTGACAATATTACCTTACAGTCTGTGCTAAGACAAGTCCAATACAACATAGAAAACATCAGCCTGGCAACAACATTACAATATTTATTAAAACACATACATGTGTGTGTCAACTCTTGTGACTAAAATGTCTTACAGTGCAGTTTTTTTAAATATAATACAGAATATGGCTAATAATACAATCGTAGATGAATAGCTACTTCATATTTTGCTGATTTGCATGGCCACATGACTACCACAAGCCGCTTTTCCACTGTCGTGCCAAACGGTTCTCATCTGATGCTTTATTGTGTCATTCGGCCCGGCCGGTAAAGATACTACGGTTTCATTTTCCACTGTATGGAGCTCTTTGGAATACAAATGCATCAGTCTAGGTAATGCATGAGTTTACAGATGATATTGAGTTGTAAATTATATAAATAGTGACCGTGTTATGGAGGATGATCAGATATTTCTTTTAATGTTATTATTAATTTGTGTTTATGCCGCTCAAATAGAAACTGGCAGCCAGACAACAGCCAAGTGACCAATCCTGAGTGGCGATGCCCCTACACGCATTCTACCAGCACGGTTTAGCACGGTCAGAAGACCGTGTTGGGAATTTCAGGCTAAGAACGGTTTGTAATCGTGGCCTGGCGAACTAGGCTCAAGTGGAAATAGAACTGGAACCATACTTAGAACCGTTCGGCTTAAAAGGTTAGTTCACCCCAAAATTAAAATTGTCACTAATTCCTCACCCTCATGTCGTCCAACACCCGTAAGACCTTTGTTCATCTTCGACACACAAATGAAGATATTGAACGACGCGAGGGTGAGGAATTAATTACAGAATGTTCATTTTTGGGTGAATTAACCCTTTAAGAGTGGAAAAGCAGTTTTAATACTTAACCATCCTGGCGAACACACATTAGAGAAGTCAAGTCAGGTCATCTTATAAAGTGCTTTATACAATAAACAATACAACAATAATGGGTTTGTGTAAGTTGCAACTGGCAAGCTATTGATATTTTTCTTACAAATGTCCATCGATTTGCTTCAGAAGGCCTTTATTAACCCCCGGTGCCATGTGGAGTACTTTTATAATGGATGGAATCATTCAAAACAATAATATTGAATATTAATTACATTAATTAAATACAAATATTAAGATAAAGCATAGGCGATATATTTAACCTTTCAAGGTTGAGTCTCAGGAAATCACTGGAACAGAACAGGAAAAACAACTCATACTGATATAAACTTCTGCTTATGATTCAGTCTTATTTTAACAGCAGAATAAAATCAGAACAAAGAGAAAGAAAGATAAATACTCCAGAAATAAATGACAAAATAGTGCATGTTTTTTCTCTGGAAGCCGGTCTAGATGAGTTAACAGTTTGGAGTCAGACCTTCAGTCACTTCACAGATAAATACGTAACATTAATCAGTGTTCGAATTGCATCAAAGCTCTACCTTTAAATGAACACAATTGGTCTTTAGGGTTCAATTATACTATTGTTTTCCTCTACTTAGACGAGGGACAGGCAAGTTTGGTCCTAGTGAGTTGCTTTCCTGGAGAGTTTGGCTCCAACCCTGAAAGACGTCTAAAGAAGCACTTATTGAGAATTAACAGGTTTGGATATTGATGTTTTATTGAAAACGTATATATATACACACACACACACACAGTGGGAAAGGAAAGTATTCAGACCCGTTAAATTTTTCACTCTTTGTTATATTACAGCCATTTGCTAAAATCATTTAAGTTCATTTTTTCTCATGAATGTACACACAGCACCCTATATTGACAGAAAAACAATTGTTGACATTTTTGCAGATTTATTAAAAATTTAAACTGAAATACCACATGGTCCTAAGAATTCAGACCCATTTAGTAGAAGCACCCTTTTGATCTAATACAGCCATGAGTCTTTTTGGGAAAGATGCAGCAAGTTTTTCACACCTGGATTTGGGGATCCTCTGCCATTCCTTCTTGCAGAGCCTCCAGTTCTGTCAGGTTGATGGTAAACGTTGGTGGACAGCCATTTTCAGGTCTCTCTAGAGATGCTCAATTGATTTAAGTCAGGGCTCTGGCGGGGCCATTCAAGAACAGTCACAGTGTTGTTGTGAAGCCACTTCCTCGTTATTTTAGCTGCGTGCTTAGGTGAACCTTCAGCCCAGTCTGAGGTCTTAAGCACTCTGGAGAAGGTTTTCGTCCAGGATATCTCTGTACTTGGCCACATTCATCTTTCCTCGGTTGCAACCAGTCGTCCTGTCCCTGCAGCTGAAAAACACCCCCACAGCATGATGCTGCCACCACCATGCTTCAGTGTTGGGACTGTATTGGACAGGTGATGAACAGTGCCTGGTTTTCTCCACACATACCGCTTAGAATTAAGGCCATTTCTCACAATCTTAGTCCATTTTAGGTGTTTTTAGCAAACTTCATGCAGGCTTTCACGTGTCTTGCACTGAGGGAGGCTTCCGTCGGGCCACTCTTCCATAAAGCCCCGACTGGTGGAGGGCTGCAGTGATGGTTGACTTTCTACAACTTTCTCCCATCTCCCGACTGCATCTCTGGAGCTCAGCCACAGTGATCTTTGGGTTCTTCTTTACCTCTCTCACCAAGGCTCTTCTCCCCAATAGCTCAGTTTGGCCGGACGGCCAGCTCTAGGAGGGTTCTGGTCGTCCCAAATGTCTTCCATTTAAGGATTATGGAGGCCACTGTGCTCTTACGAACCTTAAGTGCAGCAGAAATCTTTTTGTAACCTTGGCCAGATCTGTACCTTGCCACTATTCTGTCTCTGAGCTCTTCAGGCAGTTTCTTTGACCTCATGATTCTCATTTGCTCTGACATGCACTGTGAGCTGTACGGTATTATATAGACAGGTGTGTGGCTTTCCTAATCAAGTCCAATCAGTATAATCAAACACAGCTGAACTCAAATGAAGGAGTAGAACCATCTCATGGATGATCAGAACAAATGGACAGCACCGGAGTTAAATATATGAGTGTCACAGCAAAGGGTCTGTATACTTAGGACCATGTGATATTTCAGTTTTTCTTTTTAATAAATCTGCCAATGTCAACAATTCTGTGTTTTTCTGTCAATATGGGGTGCTGTGTGTACATTAATGAGAAAAAAATATTTAGATTTTAGCAAATGGCTGCAATACTAAAAATCCAGCTTTTCAGGGTTTGTTCATGTCAGTTCACAGTGCAAATGTTAGCAAGATTTTAGTAGTGTATTAGAAAATGTTGAAATGAACATTAACAAAGAAAAATAAATGCTTTTCCATTAAGCATATTTTTACTTCTCAATTTCAATTTGAGCAATTTGAAGAGTAATGGAAACGCTGCTCACATTTGTCCTGTAACAGGCACATATAGTGCTGACAGAATTTTACTCTGGAAATGGAAGAAAAACATGCAAGTTTAGTTTTACATACAACTATTATTCACATTTTACATTCAACTAGCAGATTATTTCATGCAAAGCGACTTACACAGTTAAGTATTCATGTTAAAGAGGTTCAAATATAAATAGTTGATCAGTGGATGAATCAATTGATCAGTTATACTCAACCTTCCCTGGAAACTTGCTTCATAGTCCATTGTAGGTAGCTGAAAATGTGTGCAAATGTTCCTGTCTTTCAGACACTAAAGGAAATAGACAGATAGACAATTTAAGTGGCATATTTTATTAAGGACATTATTAGTGGACATCTGAAAGCAAATTGGATTGAGAGAGGAATTTGACTCAAAGCATGCACTGAATGTCTATGTGAAAATGCTGCAGGGAAGAGAAGGGCTTTCAATTAATAGTATCATTAAATTAATGTAAAGAATGTGTGCTATTTCTTTAAATTATTAGGTGTTATGGTGTACGTTTAAAATAGGGTAACGTTATTTACTAAAGAAATTTGATGATGTAATGTGTTACTCCCAGTGTTGTGCAAGTCACTTCCAAACTGTAATACATTATAGATGAATTGTTACTGATATTTAAAAGTAATCCTTTACATTACAATATTACTGTCTCAGAATTGTAATGTGTTACATTACTCCTGTATTACTGTTGAGTTACATTCACCAAAATAACTAGAGAAGTAGAACTTTGAATTCTAAAATGACCAAATGTAGGCTACCACACAGAGCATTTACATCCAGTAGAGGCGATATGATGGAGCATAATGACTGTGGGCTATCCAGGCTACTAACAAAATAGCACACAACTGGCAAAGTAAAGGCTCAAGACAATGCAAGAAAAGATGACAGGCAGAATCACAAACGATCCAAGTCTGTTATAACTATGGTAGAGGGAAAGTTATTATCTGGGAATAGCTTGGGTCTGTTCATATTAGACAACAGAATTGTATGTAAACTCTAATGCCATGACAAGACGCACATTTGTTCTTTTCTTATTGTTGTCATTATTTTATTCTCTTTGAATTCAAGAGGTTTAAAACACAAAACTGTCATGCACAAGGTGTGCATGATGAACACAGCTTATGCTTTCTCAGGAAGTATAAAGTGCAATTGGAGGACCAACTCTCAGCCTCAGCTATTTTAGTCGATAGAAAAGATTTGACTATTATGTTCTTCTTTTCCTTATGTCAAAAAATTTGTTAAAGTAATGTGCATGTCTTCTTCTGCCATCTTCACACATTAGCCACTTTTCCACTGGCCAGTGCGAGCACAGAGGCCGAAATCATGCCTCGCGGCACTCCTGTAAAACCCGCCCTGAACACGCCTACACTGGACTGTCACACAATACAAAGGTCCTCCAGCAAGAGGGAGATGAATGAAATAAATCGCTATATAAATATACCAGAAGCTGTCATTTTGTCTTTATTTACAAACTTGGACACCACACGATATTGAATGACCACGAACAGGTAATAGCTTACCTGCATTATTCATTTGTTAATGTGTCGCGGTCTTGCTGTTTTTTTTTAGAAAATTTTGGGCTTAAAATGTGTACCTAGTAAAATATTACTGACAACTGACACCCGGACAGTACATTTACTTGAGTGCAGTACTTAAGTACAATTTTGAGGATCTGTACTTTACTCGAGTATCATTTTTGGGGAGTACACACACGACTTTACTCAAGTACATTTGAGAGACAAATATTGTACTCTTTACTCCAATACATTTCTATCCATAAGCGTAAGTATCCGTTAGTTCTTTTAAAAAAAAAAATTTTTAAATTCTGGAAACCCTCAATTTGTGGTTTCCCTCTCAAACGTGATTGGATTGTGCAGGCGCCACTTATTGGGACAGCCTATCAGCAATCACCTTCAGCTTTCTGCCAAAGTCAACTCCATGTTCAGATACACAGAGTTGTCACACATAGATTGTTTGTGTGAGAATGGTGTTATTCAGCTGAAAGTATTTTCTCCTGCCATTGCCATTGTGCTATTGCCTTGTGGGCATTTTGTAAACTATCTGATACACACAATACTCAAATATCATTTTGAGTTTCGGTTCATTCTGAGATGCGCGTGCAATGTCATGATTATAGGTTATTGTCTAAATATTACTATAAATATTTTTCATTACTCCATGTAGGACGTTTCTGTACATAAATGTAAGCACAGTGGCAGTAGTAATGTAAAATTTACTAAATGTATTCGTGATACTCAAGTACTTTTAACTCAGTACTTTTACTTAAGTAGAAATCTGTCTGTAGTACTTTTACTTGTACTTGAGTAAAATTTAGCAAGGGGTATCTGTACTTTTACTCATGTAATGAAGCTGTGTACACCGTCTGCCTCTGACAATTGATTAGTAATGCCTTACACTACTGCGTTACAGCAAAATGTAATACGTTACTGTAATGCATTATTTTTGCAACGTGTTACTCCCACCAATAAGTAACGATATAGATCTAATGTAGTCACCAGTGTGCAGAGTAATGATTTTAAGTGTGTTGTCTGGTCTCAAAAATGAAAGTCAAGTTTGGTGTATCTTTGTAATGTTTTAGTCCAAAGATGATGAACTGAAGGAATTACCGGTAAATACACAGGATGAATGAACTCAGTGAACAGGTGACAACTAATTAATCAATAACCATGGTAACAATTGAAGAGCGGGAAAATGGAACATTGGAAAAACTGGTGAGGCCGGGCATACACTGTGCAATTTTTGTCTGATTTTGAGCCGAATTATGACTCGTGCGTCTCTATTTTTGAGTCAGCCGATTATTTCACCTTTGCCGTGTGTCGTGCAGTGTAACGGAAAAAAGAGAGGTGATAAACCTCACTTGACCGACAATCGGATTGTCGGATGAATTTCTGGCAGAAATGTTGGTCGCCCCTCATGAGGGTTTTGTACAGATGAATTAGAGCTACGAAACGATTGCCCTAAACTCAGTGTTTTTTTTCTCCCTGTGCCTGTGAGAAATGTTAAACCATTTCATCTTTCAGTCTGCTTTTATGTACTTCTCAGAAATATTCTTAAAATTACACTTAAGTATACTTGACTTATACTGACAGAAATGTATATTTAGCCTATAATTGTACTCAATTGTTTGATCGATCGATTAAAAGTATAATTAAGTATTCAAAGTATACTTGGCTTGTAGTTGTGTTTATGCTTTTGATTGAGTATTAAAGACAGTTAAATACTTTTTGTTAACATGTCTCATAAATATACATTGTTTGAAATATAGATTTTCTAAAGAAAACAAAATGCAGTTTTCTCAGGTTTTTGTTCAAAATATTGATTTCTTTTTATGAAACTTACACACATTCAAGTGTTGATGCAAAAGGATGCATGAAGCTAGAATAAATGGGGTAAAAATGGAGTTAAAGCACAGTTAAAGGTCCATTTTTAAGTATTAAAAATGAATACCTACAGTGCATCCGGAAAGTATTGGCTGTGAACACAGAGGGTTAAAGAAAACAGCCTATTTAGTTTCATTTTTATTTTTAAACATTAACCTATAATATAATTTTATGTTGATTATGAAAAAAAAGTGAACAGCATGAGTAAGATAGCGCCAGTATTTTAAGTGTGACATGGATCAAGACATGGTTCACAACATTAAACGTGCATCCGCAGACCTGGGTGGAGCTTGTGTGTGTGCTACGGCTTGTTGTTGTTATGTATGCAGTCCCCATTAGAGGTTTGACCAAAACTAGTCTCTAGATTGGTCACTCCAGAGAACACGTCTCATCTGCTCTAGAGTCCAGTGGTGGTGTGCTTTACTCCACTGCATCCCACGCTTTGCATTTCACTTGGTGAAGGCTTGGATGAGCTGCTCGGCCATGAAACCCATTCTGTGAAGCTCTCTACACACTGTTCTTGAGCTCATCTGAAGGCCACACGAAGTTTGGAGATCTGTAGCTGTTGACTCTGCAGAAAGTTGGTGACTTCTGCGCTCTGTGACCCTCAGCATGCGCTGACCCCGCTCCGTGATTTTACGTGGCTGAGTTGCTGTTGTTCTCAATTGCTTCTTTGTTATAATCCCACTAACAGTTGAGCGTGTAATATTTAGAAGTGAGGAAATCACAAATGGACTTATTGGGCAACCTATCACAGTACCACGCTTGAGTTCACTGAGCTCCTGAGAGCGACCCATTCTTTCACAAATGTCTGTAGAAGCGTCTGCATGCCGAGTGCTTGATTTACACACCTGTGGCCATGAAGTGATTGAACACCTGAATTCAGTGATTTGGAGGGGTGTCCCAATACTTCTGGCAATATAGTGTATTTGTTGTATGTATTCATCTAAACAGGGCTCTCAGCAGGATGGCGCCGGGATGTTCATTACAGGATAACACTGCAAAAGTATTTCAAAGTTCTTTCTACCCCAAAGCAAAGTACAAACAAGAACTTAGTAGTGTGTGTTGGAGAGATGCACGCAAAGTAAAAAAAAAACCTGTATAAGATACCACAGATTTTAGTTGATCTAAATTAAGTAGGTTAGACATACAAATTTGCTTATTTAAGGTTCCCTTACACCACTCCACTGTCGATAGCTAATGCTTTTGAGGATACCTTCAGATACACAATATATTGGTCTGTCGGCGCAACCCATCACAGGGGTTTATCGCACATATTTCAAATGTACAGTGTGAGCAGACAAGTCGCAGCTCGACGATAGGACAGTACAGTGTGAGCACATAAATCATGCGCTTTGGCTTTACATCGCATGCAATCTACTCGTACAGTGTGAGTTGATAACCTTGCTAAAATCGCACAGTGTATGACCAAGGAAATACAAACTAAAACAAACAGAACTCTACCCTCTATCATCGCATGCATCAACCAAAATACAGAAATAATGTAATTCTTACCGTTAGGACGTTCTAACTCATTGCTGCTACGCCGCACAGGGTTCGGTCTTTCAGCCCTTCTGTTCAGTTCACTCTCTCTTCTTTCCAGTTCTTTCTCTCTTCTCGCCAGTTCTTTCTCTTCTTCTTCTATATTCTGGCACCATAATGTTGTATCCCGTCCATTCAGAAATCTATCCAGATCTTTCTCTCTTCTATCCAGTGCTCTCTCTCTTCTGTCCAGTTCTCTCTCTCTTCTGTCCAGTTCTCTCTCTCTAATATCTGGTTCCATCAGTCTTTTATCCACTTCTCTCTCTCTTCTATCCAGTTCTCTCTCTCTTCTATCCAGTTCTCTCTCTCTTCTCTCCAGGTCTTTCGCTCTTTCAAGCATAGCTATTGGATTTGGATGCGACTGTATGATGCAACATTACAATTTAATTTACTTTATGCTTCTCACAGATTGTTTTACACTTACATTCATTAATCAGTTGGCCTGTGAGCTTAATAATTTTCCTTACATTTGGCATCTTTCTTAAAATATGTTCTCTGAGACACTCCAAATATTTTTTGAACAAGAAACATGCTTTCTATTTGTAGCTTTAAAACTTTAATATATTTACACATGTTCCTCGTTTGTAAGTAAGTCACATTGGATCAAAACATCTACTAAATGAACAGATGTAAAAGCAAAGTGTCACAACTTTTTATTGTTATAACAAACAACTGCATCATCTATGGATGTGATTTATGAAGGTCATAATGCTGAATATTGTAAACTGCATCAAATGTTTAAATTAAACTTTAGAAATGACTCACCGGTGCTGCCCCCATTTTTACCTGCAAGTAAAAATAGTCATGAATGATTTTTGCCTGACAATTCAAAAGTCCATTCAGGTGAGCAGGATACAAATCATTTTACATTTTGAGATTTTCTGAAAACCCTAATCTAATCTTGCATATTATAGCAGTTCAATGTATATTTAAATGTTTAGTGTATTTTGCAGATTGTACACATATTATAAAAACACATCACAAGTGAACACAAATAGGTTAAAAATTAAAACACAGTTATATCAATGAGCCTTTGTGCTGGGGCCGGATTCACAAAACAGAATCAAATTCTTCTTAAAGGTGCCCTAGAATGAAAAATGTAATTAACCTTGCCATAGTGAAATAACACGAGTTCTGCACATGGAAATCACTTACAGTGAGTTTCAAACACCATTGACTCCTCCTTCATATGTAAATCTTGTTTGTGGAAAACAATACGACAAATAGGCGAATCTCAACATATGGCCATCGATGACGCAATCGATGGGGTCATTAATATGTATGCCCCCAAGATTTGCATATGTCGCCCATGTTCAATGTCAGGCAGAACTGCAGCCGAATCATCAGGAGTTCTGCAGGGAAACAAGGCCACGCGAGGACAGCAAAATGGCAGATCATGGACACAAATGTTGTGTTCCAGGCTGTGCAGGGGATGTGAGGACTTTTCATACCCTTCCCACAGATAAAAAGTCAATAGGCATGGTTGTTATAATCGGATACTGCAACAATTTAATTCAAAGTTGTTCGTTTGCTCGGCCATTTCACCACGGACAGTTTTTCAAACCTGGGACAATATCAAGTAGTGACGCTCAGCGTCCTAAAACTGAAGAAAGGGCAATTCCAACTATATTCCTGCAAGCAGTAAGTAGTGTTTTTATCCACTTATTGACTATCTAAACAATTTCTGATTAAATTGAAAGTTTCTTAGAGAGACAGCATTGTGTAGATAACGCAAGATGCTAGTACAGTAACAATAGGAAACTCCAAGTACCATACACAACTAGTCACTGCGTACATTGTGACTATATAAACATGCATTATCGTTTTACGAAAAAAGACAAGTCTAAAATGGAGTTGGTTTTGCACTTAAGTACTGGTTTTGGTTGTGTCGGGAAAAGAGGAGCTTTCGAGTCTTCGTGCTTGCGGTTGCCAGAGTTCAGTCATTTGAATCGCCCAATCAAAACTTTTCTGTGAAAAGAACACGTAATCTATCCGTGTTTTACCTGCTAAATGTTCAGAAATATCTTTGAAAGATTTTTAATTTTGCAGCAGTTTTTATCTATATAGTGTTGATATGACAATTAGTAAATACACAAAGTTTCGGTAATCCTGGCATGTGTGGAAAGTGTTAAACCATGAGTGTTACAGTTAACCCGCGTTAGGTTGTGCCCGCGCTCCCTAATATTAAAATAGATCCCCTTCCTACGTCAGAAGGGGAGAGAAATCTGAGAGGCTCATTTTTTCACATACTTGTAGAAAAATGCTTACCAAAAGAAAGTTACTGGGTCGTCCTTTTCTGCGGTTTCTCGGTTGGTAGATGCACCGGGGTCCTGATTATAGCACTTAAACACAGAAAAAGTCAGATTTTCATGATATGTCCCCTTTAAGAATATTAATTTAAATCTACAGATACAAATAGATAAAGAAAAATAAAATAAACACTTAAAACTGTATTTTGCATGTTTTATTTCCACTAGTCTGAAACAACACTTTAAAAAGCCCTTTAAAAAGCACCAAATCTCAAAATTGACCAGTGCACGAATAAGCAATGTTTTGTCTGTAGTCTTGCATTAATTATAGTTATTAAAATATATGATTTGACCTTGCTGAAATGATGCAGTCTATGTTTCTGTTTCCATAGGCTCATAAATGACTAAGCATATTTATTTATCTAATTCATAACTCTCTCCTCTCAATACACTCCTGCAAAATCTGGAAACACTGCGCTTCTGATAATTTTACTGTGAAGAAGCATTAACAAAAAATGGTTATTATAGGAACACACAAAACAAATGTTGGCATCTCTCCGAAAGTGAAAGTAAAAGATTATTGCCTGTTCTGCCGGACACCAGGATCCCGAGCAGCAGCCCCCCACCCCAATATATTCCTCAAGATCATCACTTTTGAGCTTCTCGAGAACCAATGATTGAACGAATGCTTATTTTACCTATACACAGTGTTAGCTAGATAGGCTATATGTGTTAAATCCCTACCACTGCCCTCTGCGTGATGACATCACGGCTAAATGATGGGAAGACCGGTTCTTTCAGACAGTTCGTTTCTAATAATGTATCTAATTCTATTGTAATCATAACTTATAATAATAATAATCATCGTCATCAACATTCTAGGATACGGTTCTTCCATTTACGTTTTGCAAAAGCACCCAATACAGTCACTGACGTGCAAACGCGGATGTTGTACACAGATTAAACTTACATCGCGCCAGATTCGGCCCTTATAAAGTCCTCGGTTCACCTGGGCCGTGTTCGAGACGGTTCGGTTCAGACTGAGACGGTGCTAACACGCATGCTCAGTAAAGCCCAGTGTCGACCGTGTCCGAGAGAGACATTATTCGAGAACTGTTGCAACCCGTCCAGAACCGCTGTATCATGTGCTGACCTGAGAACTGCTGCAACCCGTCCAGAACCGCTGTATCATGTGCTGACCTGAGAACTGCTGCCCTATAGGGTTCCGTTAGGAATTGTCTTATATGACATTTATGTCTTGTCCTGTAAGATTTTAATGGAATCCAATTGGGTCTCTCTGACTCTCTCTCTCTCACTCTCTCGCATGCGCACACACACACACACAGACACACACACACACACACGTGAAATTCCATTAAATAAATCAGAATGTCCAATAGGATTCTAAGAATCCAATAAGATCCTACAGGATTAACTGGAATTCCAATCGGATTGTTTTTTTGTTTTGACAAGGGATATAAGACAGTAGGCTAATCATGTGACTAACATGTTTTATCAAAATACATGAAACATGCATTCCGTCCCTCTGAACCAGACATGGTCACAAGTCCCTGCTGTTAAAGGCAAGTTTCAAGTCAAGTCTTTGTTCTATTTTTAGCAATATTTTTTTCAGCTAGTTGTTATAATTAACAGTGTATTTAACTATCAAAACAGATTACTTTTGCTTTAAAATTGCCTAATAAAGCACACAAAATACAACTTAATGTTTGATGATGAAACTACAAAGAGTCTGCTTCAAAAGAATCAGGGCAATAAGAGAATTCATTATTAAGGTGATTATTAGGCAAGATTTTCATATTTACCTTATCATTGACTAAAAGTTAGCTCTCATCTCTTAACCTGATAGCAGCTGTAAAACAGGCATTTGCCACAGACACTGACCATATGCATTTCATTCAGGTTACATTCCACTTATAAACGCCTATTTAAATTTGCATTGGAAAAACTGGTAAAATTGGAGTTTTAGTTTTAATATATCATTACTACACACATGATCAATGTTGAGTATGATGTTTAACCCCTTGATTTCAGGTAAACGAGGAAATGTATTCATTATGTTTTGATCCTTTTTATTTCTTATATTAAAATTAAAGAGTTTTTACTGTTTTCAGTGCAATAAATTATTTTCAATATGTTCTCAAAGCTTCAGCCTCAAAACAACTAGACTAAAAAAAACATGCATTTTGAAATATGGATAATGATTAAATGGAAGGATATTGGCATGATTTCACAAATTATCATATGCAATTAATAAAAACAACTCTTTAATAACCCGTCATAAATCAAAGCATTTTGTGGCTAAACACTGGTTTTCTGGATATCAAATGATCAGAAATGAGCTCTCAGCTCTGTTAAAATATCCATTCTTCAATTCAGTTCAGAGAAAAGCTGAAGGAATATCGATGAGGGTTGATCGCTGTAATCAGAAATCGATTAAACGTGTCAGAAATAAATATTCTTCTTTTATTTGTCTTGTGTTACACTAGGGCTTGGCACAAGTTTTTTGCTAGTTTCAGCTCAATGCAGTTATCATTTTCACGTCCAGCACCACATTGTTTAAATAGCTAATGCATTTGCGCCCATCTGTTCGCCCATGGTTCGAAAAACGAGGTGTGTTCAGGAGCATTGTTAGCGCGTTGCTATTTCAAGGAACTGAAAATTTTTTTTTGTCCAACACACGGTCTAAAGTAAATAGCGCAGTATTTTTTGTGTTATTTAACGGTCTTTCCGCTTGCAAATTCCGCATTATAAATAGCGAATCCGCCATGGTACAAGCGCAACTGGCTTTTAAAGGGAATGGGAGATGAGACTCTTTTTTGTGCATGTTTTGCATGAGGTTTATTGCATGTTATGCCCAAAACCCTTTTGGACCATGTGCCTTGTTCGCTGACCATCATTAAACTAGCAAAAGTGGATTCGGACATGCCCTAAGTGCACCTGCGGCATGCACAGTTAAAATAGGGCCCCTTGTATTTCAGTTATCCATTACATAAAATAACTTCTCTCTGTTTATGTCTATATTGAGGCACGCAGGTACTCGGATACTCAGAGGTTGGTGTCCTGCTCTGTCTAATACACTCACTTAATGGATTATTAGGAACACCTGTTCAATTTCTCATTAATGCAATTATCTAATCAACCAATCACATGGCAGTTGCTTCAATGCATTTAGGGGTGTGGTCCTGGTCAAGACAATCTCCTGAACTCCAAACTGAATGTCAGAATGGGAAAGAAAGGGGATTTAAGCAATTTTGAGCGTGGCATGTTTGTTGGTGCCAGTTGGGCCGGTCTGAGTATTTCACAATCTGCTCAGTTACTGGGATTTTCACGCACAACCATTTCTAGGGTTTACAAAGAATGGTGTGAAAAGGGAAAAACATCCAGTATGCGGCAGTCCTGTGGGCAAAAATGCCTTGTTGATGCTAGAGGTCAGAGGAGAATGGGCCGACTGATTCAAGCCGATAGAAGAGCAACTTTGACTGAAATAACCACTCGTTACAACCGAGGTATGCAGCAAAGCATTTGTGAAGCCACAACACACACAACCTTGAGGCAGATGGGCTACAACAGCAGAAGACCCCACCGGGTACCACTCATCTCCACTACAAATAGGAAAAAGAGGCTACAATTTGCACAAGCTCACCAAAATTGGACAGTTGAAGACAGGAAAAATGTTGCCTGGTCTGATGAGTCTCGATTTCTGTTGAGACATTCAGATGGTAGAGTCAGAATTTGGCATAAACAGAATGAGAACATGGATCCATCATGCCTTGTTACCACTGTGCAGGCTGGTGGTGGTGGTGTAATGGTGTGGGGGATGTTTTCTTGGCACATTTTAGGCCCCTTAGTGCCATTTGGGCATCGTTTAAATGCCACGGCCTACTTGAGCATTGTTTCTGACCATGTCCATCCCTTTATGACCACCATGTACCCATCCTCTGATGGCTACTTCCAGCAGGATAATGCACCATGTCACAAAGCTCGAATCATTTCAAATTGGTTTCTTGAACATGACAATGAGTTCACTGTACTACAATGGCCCCCACAGTCACCAGATCTCCACCCAATAGAGCATCTTTGGGATGTGGTGGAACGGGAGCTTCGTGCCCTGGATGTGCATCCCACAAATCTCCATCAACTGCAAGATGCAATCCTATCAATATGGGCCAACATTTCTTAAGAAATGCTTTCAGCACCTTGTTGAATCAATACCACGTAGAATTAAGGCAGTTCTGAAGGCGAAAGGGGGTCAAACACAGTATTAGTATGGTGCTCCCAATAATCCTTTAGGTGAGTGTATAGTCTGAATATAAACACTTATTATACCATAGTGATTCAGGATAAAATAAAAACACGGGTTGGAAGATGGATTCTTGATGTAGTCGCCCATTTATATTTTGAAAACAAACCACTAGATGGCAGCTGTATAACAGGTCTTTTATTCAATGCACTTCTACAGACACAGTTCAGATTTATTACTGCTGAGTTCACTAATAACTATGAACACTATGTTGAAATCCATTGATTACATGTAAACTTATATGTACATTTGTTCATTACTTAAGTCACTTAAGTACAAGTTGTTCCTTTATTTCTTATTGTAACAAATTGTAAACAAGATTTAAGTGGCTGACTATATAGACGATATGTTGAGTTGCAAGAAATTCTACTGTTTGCATTATCAAAATGTCAGACTATTTTAAGTGATGGATCTGAATGTGAACTTGGCTCACTTAGACAATTTTGGGCAATGTTTTTTCTCATGAGTCCGTAGACTAGATAAATGGGCAAAACTCTTCCCACATGAAGAGCACTGGTGCGGCTTCTCTCCAGTATGAACTCTCTCATGATCTTTTAAGGTTCCTGACAGAGTGAAACTCTGTCCGCAGTGTGAGCACTTGTACGGTTTCTCTCCAGTGTGAATTCTCTCATGATGTTTCAAGTTTCTTGACTGAGAGAAACTCTTTCCACAGTGTGAGCACTGGTGCGGCTTCTCTCCAGTGTGAACTCTCTCATGATCTTTCAGGTGCCCTGACTGAGAGAAACTCTTCCCACAGTTTGAGCACTTGTACGGTTTCTCTCCGGTGTGAGTTCTCTGGTGGGATTTTAAGTTGCACAATGTAATAAATGTCTTCCCACAGTCAGAGCACACATGGGGTCTCACACCAGTGTGTATTTTCTGGTGCTCCTTTAATTTATCCAGCCGTAACCAACTCTTTCCACAAACAGAACATACGTGAGGCTTAACATCTGCATGAATTTTCATGTGTCTTTTCAGGTGCATTGCCACAATAAATGTCTTGTCACACTGATCACAGCCAAATGGTCTATTTTCTGAGTGAAACTGCAGATGATTTTTGAGACTGCTTTCCCATGTGAAGCTCTTTCCACACTGATTGCATGTGAAGGGTTTCTCTCCAGTGTGGATTCTCATGTGATTCTTCAAGCTTGATTTAGATGTGAACCCCGTCCCACACTGAGAGCAGGTGTAAGAGCATTCGGCTGCTCTTCTTTGAGTGTTTTGTTGAGGTATCTCAAACTGATGCTCTTTCTCCTCCACTTCACTTTGTTCCATCAGGTCTAAAAAAACATATTACATTAGATTCAAGATTGAAATAGAAGCAATCTCTAGTTTAATTGCAAAAAGCATGCTCAGGGATTTTATTTTTGGTTACCCATCAGGCACTAAACATACTTCTGCAATTATTATGTCATCAAATCTTGGCAACAACTTTATAACCACAGATGCATTTTCCCTAACTCATCTTGTATTTTCAAATTTATTCATACAGTTTTTGTAAATGAGGGTTTACAGTCTGAATGTTCTTCAGCAGTTATTAATGAAGAATCAATAATAGAAACTGACCTATTTGTTCCTCGGTCTCTTCATCTTTTATTCTGCAGGTTTCTTCCTCAAACTCCATCTTTACAATAGTATGTCTGTAGTTTCTCCTGGAGTAATTCCTCCTGCTTGCTTCTTCTTCTTCTCCTGTGGGAAGATGGGAATATTCCCAGCATTTAAACTCTCTTGAACGGCTGTGGGAGCAGCTTCACTGAC
This sequence comes from Gobiocypris rarus, assembly GCA_023029165.1. NCBI lineage: Eukaryota > Metazoa > Chordata > Actinopteri > Cypriniformes > Gobionidae > Gobiocypris > Gobiocypris rarus. Next base: position 35,052,742 of record CM040930.1, on the reverse strand, counting down.
TCTCAGGAGCTCAATGAATTCAAGCGTGAGACTGTGATAGATTGCCACCTGTGCAATAAGTCCATTCGATAAATTTCTTCACTACTTAATATTCCATGCTCAACTGTTAGTGGTATTATAACAAAGTGGAAGCAATTGGGAACAACAGTAACTCAGCCATTAAGTGGTAGGCCAAGTAAAAATCACAAAGCACAGAAGTCGCCAACTTTCTGTAGAGTCAATACAGACCTTCAGATTATCTCAAGAGCAGTGCGTAGAGAGCTTCTTGGAATGGGTTTCCATGGCCAAACAGCTCATCCAAGCCTTACATCACTAAGTGCAATGCAAAGCGTGGGATGCAGTGGAGTAAAGCACGTCGCCACTGGACTCCAGAGCAGAGGAGAAGTTCTCTGGAGTGACAAATCACGTTTCTCTGTCTGGCAATCCGATGTATGAGTCTGGGTTTGGCAGTTGCCAGGATAACGGGACTTGCCTGACTGCATTGTGCCAAGTGTAAAGTTTGGTGGAGGGGGGATTGTGGGGTTGATTTTTAGGGGTTGTGCTTGGCCCCTTAGTTCCAGTGAAAGGAACTCAATGCTTCAGCATACCAAGACATTTTGGACAATTTCATGCTCCCAACTTTGTGGGAACAGTTTGGGGATGGCCTTCCTGTTCCAACATGACTTCGCACCAGTGCACAAAGCTTCGGTCCAAAAAGACATAGATAAGCGAGTTTGGTGTGGTCCCGACAGAACACCTTTGGGATGAATTAGAGCGGAGACTGCGGACCAGGCGTTCTCGTCCAACATCAGTGCCTGACCTCACAAATGTGCTTCTAGAAGAATGGTAAAAAATTTCCATATTCACACTCCTAAACTTTGTGGAAAGCCATCCCAGAAGAGTTGAAGCTGTTTTGCTGCAAAGGGTGGGCCAACTCCATATTAAACCCTAAAGATTAAGAATGGGATGTCATTAAGGTTCATGTGCATGTAAAGACAGACATCCTAAAACTTTTGGAAATATAGTGTATATACACTGCCCGGCCAAAAAACCCCAAAACATTCCTTTTGGGCGGGTAGTGTATATTGAAACAGCGAGTGAAAATAAGCAGCTCAAGCTGCTGTCCAAGATACATCATGGGTGTGGACACACGTCTGCACTGTCCCAGAAAAAGCTGAGAACCACTGACCTAGAGGCTGGTCTGTCAGCCGGAGTGGTTGAGACTATACCCAACTCTAGAGCCCCATTCACGGGAAGACTATACGGTCTGAGCCTGAAATAGAATGTATTCAGCGCTTGCAGCAAAGAACAAGGGTTGGACCCAGGTAACTGCCCCGTGGCTACAGGGCTGGAGTTCCTCCAAGATTGCTTCTCTTCTGGTCCACACCCTGTCCACACCTAAGGTATATGTGGCAGCAATAGCGGCTTTCCATGCCGTTTTAAGTGATGGATCGCTAGGGAGGCAACAGTAGCCGTACGGTTCCTTCGTGACACATGGAGGATGATAGATCCCGGCCTGGGATCTGACGGTGGTTCTTGAGGGGTTAACCAATAGAGTTGTCATATGAGAAACATCTCACACTAAAGATAGCTTTCTTGCTGGCTATTATGTACCTTAAAAGGATTGGGGACCTTCAAGCCCTGTCTATTTCTCCTCCCTGTCTGGAATTTGCTCCTGGGAAGGTGAAAGCTGTTGACTGTTGCATCCTTGACCAGGTTACGTACCTAAAGTTCCTTCCAGTGAGGCACGGTCTTCTATCCTACAGGCATTCCACTCTCCACCGCATGTGTCGGCGCAACAGGAGAGACTTAGAAAGGGCCTTAGATGTTTATGTTAAGAGGTTATCACAATGGAGGAAGTCAGACCAGTTGCTAGTGTGCTTTTGGTCGCCCAAGAAGGGATTCCCAGCCTCCAAACAAACAATCAGTAATTGGATTGTTTAGGCAATCTCCTTGGCCTACTAAAAGCATGGCATCTTCAAAAGCCCTTCTCCTTGAGAAGGGAACAAAATGCTGTATACCCTTGCCACACCTCAGTATTCCTGGGACCAACTTGCTTCGACCTATTAGAAGCTAAGTCCTTTTATAACTTCCTCATTCTGCTGGCACATTTTACGCCACACTCTACGTCGTGACGCAACACCAATCAAGATTGGACTAGTTTCACACATGCTTCAGACGCTTACATGGTGAGCGCATACAGTGAGCGTCATACGATGCAGCAACAAGGTCAAAAAGGGTTACAGTCGCAAACCGAGACATTATTAAATTGTTGCAAATTCTGCAAAGGATATGAAAACTTATGCTGACAACTGCAGCAAATTTTTGTAGATGTCTGGAACCCAAAGCGTGATTGTTAGTTGATTCTGAGTGACCACAGTTGTTTGATGTTTACTTAATTAAAGGAAAAGTTCACCCAAAAATGAAAATGTCCTGATTATTTACTCACCCCCCAGGCCATCTGAGATTAATAGGTCTTTCTTTCTTCAGCCAAAGAAAAATTAAGGTTGAGGAAAACTCTCAAGGAAAACACTCATCTTTCTCCATTTAACGCAGGTGAATGGTGATCACTGTAGACCATTTTAGCCGGTCCAAAATCCATATTTAGGCAGCGTCAATATAATCCATATGCCCTAGCTGACAAATAAGGGTCTTCTCTAGTGAAACTATCAGTCAGTTCTAAAAATAAATAAAAATGTAAATACTTTTTAACTACAAATGCTCGCCTTGGTCTAGCTTGGGTTAATTCACATCACAATTAAACGTCACGTGTGATGTATGCAGAACAAACCCAAATCATGGAGTGTTTTCTCTTCAAAACCTTAGTTTCTCTTCAGCTAAAGAAAGAAAGACATATACATCTTGGATGGCCTATGGGTGAGTAAACATCTTTGGGGTGAGCTATTCATTTAACTTATAAAAGACATACAGAATTATTAAAGACATATGAGACTACACCTGCTTTGAAAGACATTAAGATAATTAATCAGGGCTTGACATTAACTTTTTTCTCACCAGCTACTGTGGTTAGTGGTTTTCCAAAATTACTAGCTATTCAGCATTTTCACTGGCCACAATTTTGACATTGATACCATGGGGAAAAACTGCCATAAACAGGGGTGCATATAACTGGAGCACATGCATGATAAAAAAATAAACGATGCGCACCAGAAACCGTGGAGGGAAATGCTTTGGAGTACCAACATTTTGGGGCACAGGGACACGTTTACTTACTGGAGTAGGATTTTTCTCCATCTCTGTTAAGATAGCAATCATGATGACAAGTGTGTTCATTAATTATTAGGGGTGGAACAGATCATAGTTGATCTGTGATTCATACGGACCAAACCACGGTTCAGCATGCATGTAATTCGCAGATTGATTGCTAAGTTTAACCATCAAAGAGTGAAAGTATATCACTTTGTTTGGTCTTGTCAATTTACACATTCAAACGATTTTAAATGCGAAAGAAGAAGTGAAAATGATTGTGTAATTAATGTCTGTGTAATTAATGTTTTTTTTTTGTTTTTTTTTTAAACAGCTTTAACAAAAAATAACCTATATTTAATTCCTACAGTGGACAAATAGTGTTATTTACATTTAGGCAGCTTGCAGTCCAGGTACTCCTTTGAGTACAAGACCAAAAAGATATGTTCATACAGATATACTTAATATTATCTTATAATCTGGCAGCAGGTATATTAGGCTGCTGTCACTTTAATGTAGCGCTCACACCGGATGCGAATGGCGCGAAGTTGGACACTTGAACATTTTGAGTTTACTCGCTTCATTCGCTCATGACATTCACTTCACAAGAGATGCGAATTCGCGTCATGGGAGGGGCTTCTGCCAGGCGGATCGTCTCGTTGAGAAATGGCTGAAATGGGCTGTGTTTACACGTCTTTTTTGTTTAAATTCTACTGTTAATGTGTGACAACGTAGTTTTAAGACTTTTTCAGGCGATAATGTAGTTGTTTTAAAGCTCAAATCTGTGGTTTATTTATAAAAAGAGTGCCTACGTGAACATTTTATCTGGCGTTTTCATAGTTGTGAGCTGCACTGGATGAGCGGCGCTTGTTAACCCCGGCGAGAGCAGCCTTTCCTCGGCTAGTCCTTCAGACATTTGCCGCTGGCTCTGATGTCTCTGTGGTGTCTCGAGCTATAATTCGTCTTGTGTGTGTGTGTGTGTAACGGGTGCTCTTTGGTCTCATGGATCTTTAATTTGTTCCCTGGCAAATCGTTTATGCTGAGGGCAAAGTAAAGTTTCATTACTTTTTTATTTTTAGGCTATTTAACTTTACGTTACCATTGTAGCCTACTAGCTCTGAATTTGAATGTTTGACTGAATTGTTTGCTTTATTATAGATTATTATACCTTTTAATACTTTTGTAGTATTGATCATACATAAACTTGCATTTAACAAAAAGAGACTGGTTTGTGTTTCATGTCATTTAATGTTAGTGATAATAATATGCACACTTGTCTGAAACAGATATTAATATATGATTAATATAAACCAGATTTTCTCCTCATTGTTGTCACTACTAGAGCAAGCTCCTGATTGGTTAATGTGATTTTTAAACCAATGTTTAAAAATCATATTAACCAATCAGGAGCTTGCTCTAGTAGTTTCTGCATATAACAGGGGTGTTTCTGCACAGCAGAATGTCTATTTGCATCTTTTCATTGACTTAACATTTAAAGAAACATTTTTCTTCTTCGCAGCTGGTATCGTGTATCTATGTATTCAGCAATAAATGAGTATTGGAAGCATTTCAGTATCGTTATGTAATATTAATATTTTTGAGAACACTACATTGCACTTAGTTTGTTATTTTAGATGCATTTTTAAAAATTTACATATTTGATAATACATTTAATAAGGGAGAATTGTTTGGAATTGAGATTTATACATCAACTGAAAGCTTTCCATTGACGAATGGTTTGTTAGGTTAGGAAAATATTTGGCCGAGATACAACTATTTGAAAATCTGGAATATGAGGGTGCAAAAAAGTCTGAATATTGAGAAATTCCCTTTAAAATTGTCCAAATTAAGTCCTTAGCAACGCATATTACTACCAATAATATTTTTTTTATATATTTATGGTAGGAAATGTACAAAATATTTTCATGAAACATGATCTTTAATTAATTTTTTGGCATAAAAGAAAAATGTATAAATTTGACCATACAATGTATTGTTGGCTATTGCCACAAATAAACCCGTGGGACTTATGACTGATTTTGTGTTCCAGGGTCACATAGTATAAATAAAATTCAACCTGCCAAAGTGGCTAGTAGTGACAGGCGGATTGGCGGGTGTTAATGTCAAACCCTGTAATTCATTATTAAGTTAATTGTTAAGTAAGATTTTAAATTTATCTTAATATTGACCCAAATCCATGTAAAGTACAAGTTCATCATCCCTAAAGGGACACGGTGAAGAAAAAAAGAATATGAAATGGGAGGTAAAAATGCTTTTTCGTTCTAAAAGCCTTGACTTATTGCTTAATTTTTTCCACTACAATGCTTTATACTTTACCGCTTGATAGCAGCAGTAAAACAGATATTTCAATGTTACAATGTTTAACCCCTTGATTCCAGATAAACAAGTAAATTAACTCATTCTTTAAATTAGTCACATAAGTTTTGTTCCTTTTTATTTCTCATGGTCTCAAAATGTACAGAGAGTTTCACTGATTATCAAATGATTTACTTGAAAGTGATGGATCAATGTGAACTTTGCTCACTTGACGACTTCAGGCAAGGCCTTTTTCTCATGAGCCCGTCGACTAGATAATTTGGTGAAACTCTTCGCACATGAAGAGCACTGGTGGGGCTTCTCTCCAGTATGAACTCTCTTGTGATTTTTCAAGGATTTTAAGTAAGAGAAACTCTTCCCACAGTGGGAGCACTTGTACGGTTTCTCTCCAGTATGACTTCTCTGATGTGATTTTAAGATGCTGGATCGAGTGAAGGTCTTCCCACAGTCAAAGCACATATAAGGTCTCACACCAGTGTGAATACGCTCATGCTCTTTTAAAGAGTTCAGTATTGAAAAACTCTTTCCACAAAAAGAATAAAAGTGAGGCTTCACACCAGCATGAACTTTAAGGTGGGATCTTAAGCTAGATGAAAAAACAAAAGTTTTCTCACACTGATCACAGCCGAACGACTTCACTCCAGTGTGAGAGCGCAGATGCTCTTTAAGAAAGCTCTTGCGATTGAAACTCTTTCCACACTGAGAGCATGTGAACGGTTTCTCTCCAGTGTGAATACTCATGTGCTCCTTCAAGCTTCCTTTCTGAACAAAACTATTTCCACACTGAGTGCATGTGAAAGGTCCTTTGACTCCAGTTTTTCTAGTTCGTTTTTGTCTGACACTCTTTTCAGTCTTTGAAACAACTGCATTTCCATCTTCATTTGTGAAATGATGTGGTTTGTCTTCATTCACTTCCATCTGGTCTAAAATCAACATATTAAATTCCCACAATTCAATTAAAGAAAGTCAAAACAAAAGCAATATAAGTCAGCCTCAAATTAGCACAAATCTAGATTACTACTGAGTCTACAAGTATCTAGATTAAAAAGTTATTGTTAAAAAGTTTTCATCTTAATGTTCCTCATCAGTCATTGAAGAGAATGAAGGAAAACACCAACCTATTTGTTCCTCTGTCTCTTCATCTTTTATTCGGCAGGGTTCTTCCTTAAACTCCATATTTACAATAATATGTCTGTCGTTTTTGAGTGATTCCTCCTGCTTGCTTCTTTTCCTGTGGGAAGATTTATTATAATATTGTCACTGTTGCTCATTTAGCAGATGATCATCACAATTTCAATCACTCTGGAATAATCTAATGTAGCTCAAATGATCATTTAGAAAATGTACTTCTATATCATCTAGCAGATTTTTGTGATATGGCTTATCATAGATTGAAATGTTGATTTATGTTCAAACACTTTCTTGCAACAGAACATCAGCCAGACTAAATAAAGACAAACACCAAACGAGTGTTGTGTCTGTCTACTGTATAACTCTGATTTCTTTAAGTATTAGTATTTTTGATCTTCTCAAAAGTGGTGTTATGATCAGAAATTAGCTATATATTTCCAGAACTTTTAAACTATCAATCCTTCAATTCCCACATCAGTTCAGAGAGAAGCTGGAGGAATATAAATGACGGTTGATCGCTGTAATCAGACGTTGATTCAACACGTCTGAAACAAACTGGTATTCTGTATTACACTTTGTGTTTACCAGGTTCAGTTCTCTCTTAAACTAACACTATTTACACATTGTCAATAACGAGCTTGAGATTCGGCATAATGGTTAACTTTATGGTTAAGTATTTAGATTAAATATCGGAGTTATTGGAGTAACCGCTCCAGCTGACGTGTTTGAGATTCGTTAAGATGAACCGGCTCTCTCCCAATTATTAATAAAATAAATGTACTCACAGTCCGATAAACAGCAAGAGTCTCTTCATTCATGATCCAAGATGGATTCAACAAGATCACGTGATTGAAAAGAAAACAAATGGCGCCATCTTGTGGAACATCTGTGGCGCTGCCAAACGGTCTCTGCACTTTTGCGCCCATTCGTTTTTCCTTTTTCATAAACCAGAAATGAAATATGGAAACTGCAATTTCTTCCTTCTTTTTTTTAACACTGATGAACAGAATTAGCAGATACAAGATAATTTTCCTTATGCAAGATAATTATTTAATTGAAAATAATACAACTTGTTTTTTAATATGTAAAAAATACAATTTGTTTTTCGTCACGCTGTTTATATAGAGAAATTGTTTAGGATTAGGAGTCGCTTTACATGCTATAGCCTACGCTATGTGTTAAAAAAACAGTGTATAAAGATGACAAAATTATATCCCAATATGTAACTTTCATGAAAACAAAATTCCCATCCTGTTTCCTCAGTGGAGGAGGCAATCGACAGCATAGGCCCTATACTACTAAGACAACGGCAAGGTAAACAAAGTGGATGGACAATATAAGTGTGGAAAGCGTTGCCTTCATATTTTTGGCCTGACTTACTTGTCTGTATAGCTTTATTGGGCTTTTAATATCACTGCCTTAATGCATTAGCGTTTTCTTCATAACTATTTTATTTTCTAGGAAAACACTTAACGTGTATTATTGGTTCATGGGCCCTTCTGCCTGTCTGTATTATGTTTTATTTATATGGTGTGTACTAAATTTACTCCTCCAATATCACTGTTGTAGCCTACACTACATTAAGAGTTTACATTTTTCAAGTTAAGCGCTTAGAAAGTCGCGTTTCTCTGGGCGAGTTTGACCCCGTCATGAGTGAGAACGGGTTTACTTTTCTTTTTTTTACGGGAACAGAAGAGGAGCAATCTCGCCTATCACCATGTCGGGACAGGTGTTCTGCAATAACCATTTCAGTTTTAAAATTAAGTCATTATCATTATTTCAGTCTATAAGTGTGGGACAAACAGTAGGCCTAATTTACAAAAGGAAACTTTTAAATTGACATTTTTTCATCTTTAATCTGTACATTTTTAATTTTGGCTTAAAGATGCAAAACGTAATAAAATTTGCGTATACTGTTTTAAATTAAATGTTGGTATTCAACATAGCATTTAAAAACTGTTCGTGTTTTGTTTTTCTCGCTGTGGTTAAATAGGAAAAAGGAATGGACGCAAAAGAACACGGACCCCAAACTATTGTCATTCACGCATTTTATTCAGATGAGCAAAACTACACACATTGAATTTTATTTATTTAATGATTGTTACCATATTATCCAAAGTCCAAGTAGTTTGAAGTTTAAATAATTTTAATGTTCATTTATATTTTTTAACCACAAGATGGCACCTGTAAAGGTATTTTATTCACTGCACATCCAGACTGTTGAGTTTCCTGATCTCAGTGGTGTGGATGCACATGTTAAAGGCCATATCTTAAAAGAATGTAAATTGAAAAACATCCATTCCATTTTTATTTCAAAATATTGATTTATCACTGCAGAGCCTAATTAATAATGAATATAATCAAAGTGAAACCCTTTGAATACATGTAAACTGAAATTAATTTGTTTATTAAGTCAATCAATATTTACAAGATTATAACATAAATTATAAACCATTTAAAGTGGCTAGCTATAGATACGCTATGCTAAGCTGCAAGAAATTCCACTATTTGATTTTTCAAAATGTCAGACTATTTTAAGTGATGGGTCTGAATTGCTCACTTAGACAACTTGTGACAAGGCTTGTTCTTATGAGTCCGTAGACTAGATAAATGGACAAAACCCTTCCCACATGAAGAGCACTGGTGCGGCTTCTCTCCAGTATGAACTCTCTCATGATGTTTCAAGCTTCCTGACTGAGAGAATCTCTTCCCACATGAAGAGCACTGGTGCGGCTTCTCTCCAGTATGAATTCGCTCATGATCTTTCAGGTGTCCTGCCTGAGAGAAACTCTTCCCACAGTTTGAGCACTTGTACGGTTTCTCTCCGGTGTGAGTTCTCTGGTGTGATTTTAAGTTGCACAATGTAATAAATGTCTTCCCACAGTCAGAGCACACATGGGGTCTCACACCAGTGTGTATTTTCTGGTGCTCCTTTAATTTGTCCAGCCGTAACCAACTCTTTCCACAAACAGAACACACGTGAGGCTTCACATCTGCATGAATTTTCATGTGTCTTTTCAGGTGCATTGCCACAATAAATGTCTTGTCACACTGATCACAGCCAAATGGTCTTTTTTCTGAGTGAAACTGCAGATGATTTTTGAGACTTTTTGACAATCTGAAGCTCTTTCCACACTCATGGCATATAAAGGGTTTCTCTCCGGTGTGGATTCTCATGTGATTCTTCAAGCTTGAATTATTTGTGAAGCTCTTTTCACACTGATTGCATGTAAAGGGTTTCTCTCCAGTGTGGATTCTCATGTGTTTCTTCAAGCTTGATTTAGATGTGAACCCCGTCCCACACTGAGAGCAGGTGTAAGAGCATTCGGCTGCTCTTCTTTGAGTGTTTTGTTGAGGTTTCTGAAACTGATGGTGCTTCTCCTCCACTTCACTTTGTTCCATCAGGTCTAAAACAAACATATTACATTAGATTCAAGATTGAAATAAAAGCAATCTCTAAAATTAATTGCAGAAAGCATGCTCAGGGATTTTGTTTTTGGTTACCCATCAGGCACTAAACATACTTCTGCAATTATTATGTCATTAAATGACTCATCTTGTATTTTCATAGTTATTGTTATTTTAGAACAATGATTTTTATAAATGAGGGTTTGTAGTCTGAATGTTCTTCAGCAGTTATTAATCAATAATAGACACTTACCTATTTGTTCCTCGGTCTCTTCATCTTTTATTCTGCAGGGTTCTTCCTCAAACTCCATCTTTACAATAGTATGTCTGTAGTTTCTCCTGGAGTAATTCCTCCTGCTTGCTTCTTCTTCTCCTGTGGAAAGATGGGAATATTCCCAGCATTTAAACTCTCATGAACGGCTGTGGGAGCGACTTCACTGACTGAAGGTGTGAATTGTGGTCGCTGTTGCTCATTTAGCAGATGATCATCACACTTACAATCACTTAATTATCCAGCTTTAAGTGTTTTCATCAAATAGTTTTTTAGAAACAATTCCCTGATTTCTGAGTTTGCACAAATGACCCAAATCGAAAGTTCCTGGAGCATGGGTGAAACTAGTCTGTGGCGAGGGGGGCTTGGTTTCACGAGGTCTGCACGGACGGAGGGAGTCGGGAGATGAGCGGTGAGAAAGTAGGTCAAGTGCATGATTATAAACACCTGTGTCTGACTGCAGTGATTGGCGCGGAGAGACTGGTTAAAAGCCACGCAGGAACAGTGTGCCGGGAGAGAGGGATGCTGAGGACTCGTGGGACCTGGCTGAGTGAAAGTTGACCAGGAGAACGCTGTTGTTATAATGAGAAGTTTACAAGTCTTGAGTGTTCAATTTGATAGAGTGCGCGTGGTGCCAGTTTATGTTGATACTGAATTGAAAATAAAAAGAATACCCACGAGTTCCAGCCTATCGCCAACCCTGCCTTCTTCCTTTCCACCCACACGACTACACTTCAATACATAGTTCAATCTTGTTTTGTGCTGCATCATAACGTAGCATGCACCACACAATGTGGAAGTTATAAAAAAGGACACTGGTACACAATATAGTTAGCTTCAACATAAAATTCAACCTGCCAAAGTGGCTAGTAGTAACTGAGTTACACGCAAATGCTAAAATCCACAGTAGGGGTGTGACGAGACCCTTATCAGACACGACAAGATTTTTACACAGTATTTTTAAGAAATCCTCAATGATGAAATACATGATTTGAAAAATCGTTTGCAGGTGCAATTGATAGGTTTTAACTCATCATATTGTAATTAATGTCATTTCAGTTCTACTTTCCGAGTATGAATTATCACATGCAGTAAAAGATAACAATACTCAAGCACTGTATAGGTTTTGCACAAACATTGACTGGCTTCTTTCCTGTATGACTGTCTCTTCAGACCTTAGAACTGCACATGAGCTTCTTTGACCTCTTAACTGAACTCCTTCCCACAAATTGATCGTAGATATTATGTGCAAACAATAACCATAATAATCGCATTTGAATGCGGGCCGTTTACTTTCACTTTCAATTTCGCGATCATGTCTACTCTGTAACTAGGGAGCGGTGGTGATAAACGCACATTTTAAAATATAAGTTTGACGCTTCTGTTGCGCAAAAAATCCTCCACCACGGTCCCATCCACTAACATGTAACACACACTCGTCATCTCGTCACGTGATCCAGCTTGTTCTAGATAAGCTGATGGAATTGAAGCGACTGTTATCCACCTGAATTTATTTGTTTTTATTTCCATTAAAAAGCATAACTAGAGTGGAGGCATAATGTAAACGTACATTGACATATTCTATCATAACTTCACACAGTTCAGTTTCGCAAGATATCGTCCACCCTAAAGCGTGAGGCTTCACACCAGCATGAACTTTAAGGTGCGATCTTAGGGCGTTTTCACACCTACCTTGTTTGGTCCGGATTTTCTGACTTTTCAGTTTGGTCCGAATCAAAATTACAGTTGTGAAACCTCCCTCGAACCACGGTCCGGATCAAACTTAACAAAGGTTCGGTTCATTGCTAGTTTGAAAGCATTGTCTGTATTCATAGATGCCACTTATGTCACTGCCAAATAGACGCCGTCATGATCTCGCCCTGTATGGCCGCCCAAATTGCCCATTTGAATGAGAGAGAGAGAGAGACAGAGATACCTGGATAAAATTTCTATTTTAGGCTCCGATCATTATTTGTTACCCCCAGTTTTCTTTTGTCCATTATTATCTGCCCCAGAATTGCCCCAATTGGCCTTCCATGATATATATATATATATATATATATATATATATATATATATATATATATATATATATATATATACACACACACACACATGCAGTCCCTGACAAAAGTCTTGTCGCTTGTGTACAAATTGAACTGAAGTACCACTGAAATATATTTCTTATCAAGATTTTTTTTACAAGAAATGGCTCATTTTAATCCAAACAGCTTTTGTAAAAATGTTTCAGTGCAAAATGAAACTGTCAAAAAATTTTCAAATGTTGACAGCTTGGTAAAGTCCATTGAGTGAATTTTTGCAAAGACATAAGTGTTGTCGCCTTGTCATCTGAGCTTCACCTGTGACTAATAATGGATCAATTAGATCTCAGGTGTGTATAAAAAGAACCCCAGTACACTAGACCTTCACATCAACTGCAACTAGACCTCTGCAAACATGCCTAAGAGTCACCCTGAGACTAAAGTTTTGATTATCATGAGGCTGAAGACCAGATCCACTGCTGATGTGGCAGACACCTTCAATGTGTCTCAGCGTCAAGTACAGAAGATTAAAAAAAGATTTGAAGAGACTGGAGACGTTTATGACAAACCCAGGTCAGGCAGACCCTGCAAGACAACTGCTCGAGAGGACCGTTTGTTGGCTCGAAAATCCAAGGCCAGCCCATTTTCCACTGCAGCAGAGCTCAACGAGACCTGGTCACCTGAAGTTCCTGTGTCAATCAGAACAGTTTGTCGGATTCTGTCTCAAATGGCCTCCATGGTCGAATCAGTGCCCAGAAGCCAGCACTAAACAAAAGACATTTGAAAAACCGTGTGGCATTTGGCAAAGCCCACAGCCTGCTAAAAGGATGGACGCTGGAAAAGTGGCAGAAGGTGGATTTTTCAGATGAATCTTCTGTTGAATTACACCACAGTCGCCGCAAATATTGGATCCGAGATTCACCCAGAAAACAGTGACGTTTGTGGCAGAAAAATCATGGTCTGGGGTTACATCCAGTACGGGGGTGTGTGAGAGATCTGCAGGGTGGAAGGCAACATCAATAGTCTAAAATACCAAGAAATCTTATACCTCTTATATTCCCAACCATAAAAGAGGCCAAATTCTGCAGCAGGATGGTGCTCCATCACATTCTTCCATCTCCACATCAAAGTTCCTTAAGGCGAAGATGATCAAGATTCTCCAGGATTGGCCAGCCCAGTCACCAGACATGAACATCATTGAGCATATGTGGGGTAGGATGAAAGAGGAAGCATGGAAGACGAAACCAAAGAATATTGATGAACTCTGGGAGGCATGCAAGACTGCTTTCTTTGCTATTCCTGATGACTTCATCAATAAATTGTATTGTTGAGTCCTTGCCAAACCGCATGGATGCAGTCCTTCAAGCTCATGGAAGTCATACAAGATATTACATTTGGATCTCACAGAACCACTTATTTTGCTGACATATTTTTGTATTTGCAGTAAATTTGTTCAATTTCTGTATAGGCGACAAAACTTTTGTCCTGCCAAAATTTGACCTTTCTGTCTTGATTAAATTATAAATCTTTTTTCAGTAATTTTCTGCTTTTGTTGAATTTTTTCAACTAATTTATTTCAGTGCATTAAACATCATTTGGGAAGGTTTTAGCTTTTCATATGAGCTATTTCTAACACCAATTGTTTCTAGCGGGTGTTTCTACAAAATAGATAAGCGACACCCCTTAGTGCCAATTGGGCATCGTTTAAATGCCATGGCCTACCTGAGCATTGTTTCTGACCATGTCCATCCCTTTATGACCACCATGTACCCATCCTCTGATGGCTTCTTCCAGCAGGATAATGCACCATGTCACAAAGCTTGAATCATTTCAAATTGGTTTCTTGAACATGACAATGAGTTCATTGTACTAAAATGGCCCCCACAGTCACCAGATCTCCACCCAATAGAGCATCTTTGGGATGTGGTGGAACGGGAGCTTCGTGCCCTGAATGTGCGTCCCACAAATCTCCATCAACAGCAAGATGCTATCCTATCAATGTGGGCCAACATTTCTAAAGAATGCTTTCAGCACCTTGTTGAATCAATGCCACGTAGAATTAAGGCAGTTCTGAAGGCGAAAGGGGGTCAAACACAGTATTAGTATGGTGTTCCTAATAATCCTTCAGGTGAGTGTATATATACACATAACCCCTCCCCATACAGTGGGGATCGCTTGAAGGCTTTTAAGAGTACTGATGCATATCAATATCCTGTGGTTGGACGGGTGAAAGATGTGAAAGTGCAGCACCTGGCCACCAATGATTTATATTTAATCATGGGATATGTAGGTATTATTAAAAAAAATGTATGTATGATTTTGGTGGTAGTTTGCTCTGACTACGTTCCTGACCCATTTTTGATTAATTGAAACAACAAACATCAGATAATCTGAATCAAACACTTCACGCTCATAAACACACGGCAGTATAACTACAATGCTACATTGACGTCATGTGACCCAAACGAATATTTCAGACTTTCAGACCATTTACAGGAAGTTCCGGTGGTTCCCGCGTACCCAAAACAACAGAAGAAGACAGAACTACCAGAACGGTCACAGAAGAAAGCAGGAAAAATTAGCCATTTGCACATGGGGAGAGGAGACAAGGTTTTTAATTAAAGGAACACGCCACTGTTTTTAGAAATAGGTCTTATTCAACATCTTTCCTACATTTAGATATGTGGGCAAATGCATTTTTGTCTCAGTGCATGCATTGTTTAAGTTTGGCAAGGTCGCCGCTAGCTTAGCTTAGCATAATGAATGGAATCCTATGTTGTAGCTAGCATGTCCCGAGTTAAAGTAATCCGAAACTAAAAACCTACCTAATTACTTCTTGTGGCCTGCATATTCACAACGAATACAAATAGTGATGCAGATTAAGACTAGGCGATTTCCTAGGCAGATATTAACATGGGACTATATTATGGTGAAGCACAGGCGAAGCACAGATACTTGGGAGCAGAGATATCACCCAACACATGAAATCCCCAAACATCCTTCAACATACCGGCAAATTAAGACAAATAAAGACAAATTAAAACAAAAGCAATTTAAATCAGCCTCAATTTAGCACAAATCTAGATTACTACAGAGTCTACTAGTATCTAGATTAAAAAGTTCTTGTTATAACTTAATAAAAGCCTGTATTCAATTAAACGCCGGGCCTCTGATAGTGGCCGGGGGTGTGGTCAGCACAAACAAATAAAGGCTGGTCTCAAATTAAGGCTGGGTAAAAATGTGTGGATAATCTCCTAAATGCCTTTCATTTAATGTGCATTCAAGTATATCGTAATGTACAGTAGGGTTGTGCCGTGACGGCTGAATTGGATCGCAAGCAACTATCCTGATGCCACGCGCCCCGTTGCGAGTCTTGCGAGTGCGACACACTAATCCTGGTCTCTTCTATAGTTAACCTTAAAACTTTTCAGGGATTGCTCTGTAAATTAAATTGAGACTATAACTGATGCATATTCTTAAATAGGCTACTGTAGTCCATGAGAGATGTGACGTCTGTGATAGTACCGTGTCAGGCAGGCACATAGATATTGATCTGCACAACAGCCTCTAGTCTTTTTTATGTCTTACTCTGCATTTAACTTAAAATATTTTATTTTGTACAAGAAAACAGCATAAGCTTCAAAATAAACTATGTTGTTGAAATATTGTAAAGTGGTCATATGAACTAGGCTACAAGAACGACCGTTTAAAAAACAATATGCAAAATCTAAATTTAATATCTTCTTGCGTGCGTGCGTGCAACCTATTGAAAGCGCAGATGAGTAATTAGTTAGGTCAGTTAAAATAACGAAATTATAGTTTAAGTATAAAAAAAAGACATAGGCTATTAAAATATAAAGTGCTTAATAGTGCACAACTCTTCTTAAGTGGAAGGAAGCTTCCCTCACGTGCAACCGATTATAGAAAGCGCAGATATATTAGCTGGGTTAGTAAAATACCGAAATTATATATTTTTTCATAGTAGCAAATAATATTTCTGTAAAATAAAAAGTGCTTAAAAGTGCACAACTCTTCTTAAGTGGAAGGAAGCCTTTTCCCTCACATGTAACCGATTATAGAAAGCGCGGAGTCATTAGTTGGGTTAATTATAAATATAATTATTTTTGCAAATGTTTCTTTAAAAAAATCAATTATATCTTATTTTTATTTTATATTATAAATATTTTTTCAAATGTTTCTTTAAAAAAATCAATGATATCTGTCCACTGGAACGCTATCGCTTTTAATTTAAAACGGTTTATTTAAAGCAATTATTTTTCAAACAGATGGAATTCGAAATACAGGCCTGCCCCTAATAAAAGCCTGCTTCAAATAAAAGCCTGTTCCCTTCTGCAGTTCAGGTAAGTAAAGGCCCTGGTCTTTATTTGAGGAATTACGGTATGTCAGTTTTCATCTTAAGGTTCCCAAGGAAAACACCAACCTATTTGTTCCTCTGTCTCTTCATCTTTTATTCGGCAGGGTTCTTCCTTAAACTCCATATTTACAATAATATGTCTGTCGTTTCTGAGTGATTCCTCCTGCTTGCTTCTTTTCCTGTGGGAAGATTTATTATAATATTGTCACTGTTGCTCATTTAGCAGATGATCATCACAATTTCAATCACTCTGGAATAATCTAATGTAGCTCAAATAATCATTTAGAAAATGTACTTCTATATCATCTAGCAGATTTTTGTGATATGGCTTATCATAGATTGAAATGTTGATTTATGTTCAAACACTTTCTTGCAACAGAACATCAGCCAGACTAAATAAAGACAAACACCAAACGAGTGTTGAGTCTGTCTACTGTATAACTCTGATTTCTTTAAGTATTAGTCTTTTTAATCTTCTCAAAAGTGGTGTTTGTTATGATCAGAAATTAGCTGTATATTTCCAGAACTTTTAAACTATCAATCCTTCAATTCCCACATCAGTTCAGAGAGAAGCTGGAGGAATATTAACTTAATGACGGTTGATCGCTGTAATCAGACGTTGATTCAACACGTCTGAAACAAACTGGTATTCTGTATTACACTTTGTGTGTACCAGGTTCAGTTCTCCCTTAAACTAACATCATTTACACGTTGTCAATAACGAGCTTGAGATTCGGCATAATGGTTAACTTTATGGTTAAGTATTTAGATTAAATATCGGAGTTATTGGAGTAACCGCTCCAGCTGACGTGTTTGAGATTCGTTAAGATGAACCGACTCTTGAGAGTCACTCGTTCGGGAATCATACACTAGTCGAGCTCCTTGACATGTATAAATATACAGATTTAGATTTCTCCCAATTATTAATAAAATAAATGTACTCACGGTCCGATAAACAGCAAGAGTCTCTTCATTCATGATCCAAGATGGATTCAACAAGATCACGTGATTGAAATGAAAACAAATGGCGCCATCTTAAGGAACATCTGTGGCGCTGCCAAACTATTGTCACTCGTGCAATTTTATTCTGCGGAACAAAACTACACACATTGAATTATATTTAACTTTTTTTATTTTCATTTGATCTGTTACCATATTGTTTTCAAAGTTCAATAAGTTCGAATTAAATCATTTTTGTGTTAGTTTATATTTTAACCACAAGATGGCGGCTGTAAACAGCTATTTTATTCACTGCACTATAGCAGCAACTGTTTAGTTTTCTGTGTGGATTTACATGTCAAAGGCCATATTTTGAAGGAAAGTCAATTGAAACACAGCCTTTGCATTTTTTTTATTGATTCATCACTGCAGAGTTAGCCTATAATGCATACAATGTTGAAACCCTTTGAATACATGTAAACCATAAATACATGTAAATTAATTTGTTTATTAAGTCACTCAATATTTAAAAGATTATAACATATATTATAAACAAGATGTAAGGTTATAGATACAATATGCTAAAATACAAGAAATTCCATTATTAGATTTTTCAAAACGTAAGATTTTAAGTGATTGGTCTGAATGCAAACTTTTGCTCACTTAGACAACTTTGGCGATGCTTTTTTTAATGAAACTGTAAACTAGAAAAATGGGCAAACCTCTTCCCACTGTGTGAGCATGTGTGCGGCTACGCTCCAGTATGAATTCTCTGGTGTCTTTTTAAGCTGCCGGGTAAAGTGAAGGTCTTCCCACAGTCAAAGCACACATGGGGTCTCACACCAGTGTGTATTTTCTGGTGCTCCTTTAATTTGTCCAGTCGTAACCATCTCTTTCCACAAACAGAACACACGTGAGGCTTCACATCTGCATGAATTTTCATGTGTCTTTTCAGGTGCTTTGCCACAATACATGTCTTGTCACACTGATCACAGCCAAATGGTCTATTTTCTGAGTGAAACTGCAGGTGTTTTTTTGAGACTGCTTTCCCATGTGAAGCTCTTTTCACAATGATTGCATGTGAAGGGTTTCTCTCCAGTGTGGATTCTCATGTGATTCTTCAAGCTTGACTTAGTTGTGAAGCTCTTTTCACACAGATGGCATGCGAAGGGTTTCTCTCCAGTGTGGATTCTCATGTGTTTCTTCAAGCTTGAATTAGTTGTGAAGCTCTTTTCACACAGATGGCATGCAAAGGGTTTCTCTCCGGTGTGGATTCTCATATGATTCTTCAAGCTTGAATTAGTTGTGAAGCTCTTTTCACACAGATGGCATGCGAAGGGTTTCTCTCCGGTGTGGATTCCCATGTGATTCTTCAAGCTTGATTTAGACGTGAAGCTCTTTTCACAATGATTGCATTTGAAGGGTTTCTCTCGGGTGTGGATTCTCATGTGATCCTTCAAGCTTGAATTAGTTGTGAAGCTCTTTTCACACTGATGGCATGTGAAGGGTTTCTCTCCTGTGTGGATTCTCATGTGATTCTTCAAGCTTGAATTAGTTGTGAAGCTCTTTTCACACTGATTGCATGTGAAGGGTTTCTCTCCAGTGTGAATTCTCATGTGATTCTTCAAGTTTGATTTAGATTTGAACTCCGTCCCACACAGATGGCATGTGAAGGGTTTCTCTCCAGTGTGGCTTCTCATGTGATTATTCAAGCTTGATTTAGACATGAAGCTCTTTTCACAATGATTGCATTTGAAGGGTTTCTCTCCAGTGTGAATTCTCATGTGATTCTTCAAGTTTGATTTAGATTTGAACTCCGTCCCACACAGATGGCATGTGAAGGGTTTCTCTCCAGTGTGGATTCTCATGTGATTATTCAAGCTTGATTTAGACATGAAGCTCTTTTCACAATGATTGCATTTGAAGGGTTTCTCTCCAGTGTGAATTCTCATGTGATTCATCAAGTTTGATTTAGATTTGAACTCCGTCCCACACAGATGGCATGTGAAGGGTTTCTCTCCAGTGTGGCTTCTCATGTGATTCTTCAAGCTTGATTTAGACATGAAGCTCTTTTCACACTGATTGCATTTGAAGGGTTTCTCTCCAGTGTGAATTCTCATGTGATTCTTCAAGTTTGATTTAGATTTGAACCCCGTCCCACACAGATGGCATAGGAAGGGTTTCTCTCCAGTGTGGCTTCTCATGTGTTTCTTCAAGCTTGAATTAGTTGTGAAGCTCTTTTCACACTGATTGCATGTGAAGGGTTTCTCTCCAGTGTGAATTCTCATGTGATTCTTCAAGCTTGAATTAGATGTGAAGCTCTTTTCACACTGTTTGCATGTGAAGGGTTTCTCTCCGGTGTGAATGCTCATGTGATTCTTCAAGATTGAATTAGATGTGAAGCTCTTTTCACACTGAGAGCAGGTGTAAGAACATTCGGCTGCTCTTCTTTGAGTATTTTGTTGAGGTTTCTGAAACTGATGGTGCTTCTCCCCCACTTCACTTTGTTCTATAAGATCTAAAACAAACGTATGAAAGTAGAAAATTTGAGACATAGAACTAATCCATATAGTCTAATAGCAGAAAGAAGCCATGCTCATGTAGGCTATAGTTTTGGTTACCCATCCGGCACTAAACAAACTAGTTTATGACCACAGATGCATTTTCTCAAACGTATCTCAAAAACTATAAGATATAAAAATATAACTTCTGTGCGACTATGAATGCATTTTCCAAAACTCACCTTGTATTGCTGTTCCTATAGTTCTTATGATAGTTATATAATTATATTATGATTATATTCTGATAATCATATAATAGTTATATGATTTTATAAATGAGCGTTTTTAGTCCGAATGTTTTTCAGTTATTAATGAAGAATCGATAATAGACACCGACCTATTTGTTCCTCTGTCTCTTCATCTTTTATTCTGCAGGGTTCTTCCTCAATCTCCATCTTTACAATAGAATGTCAGTAGTTTCTCCTGGAGTAATCCCTCCTGCTTGCTTCTTCTTCTCCTGTGGGAAGATAAGAAAATTCCCAGCATTTAAACTCTCATGAATGGCTGTGGGAGCGGCTTCACTGACTGAAGGTGTGAATTGTGGTCGCTGTTGCTCATTTAGCAGATGATCATCACACTTACAATCACTCTCAATTATCCAGTTTTCAGTGTTTCGATCAAACAGTCATTTAGAAACAATAACCTGAGTCCTTACTCCTCAAGCGCCCGGAGCATGAGTGGAACTCCAATAGTGTTTGGTGCTGCATCATAACATAACATGCACTGCGGAATGTGGATATTTTATATTTTTATTCATTTTATATTTTCTTTTACTGAAACACTGAAGAACTATGGTGAATACTGTCTGTACCTCTCACTGAGAAAAAGCACATGTTATCAGTATGTTTTAGGAAACTTTCTGATTAGAACTGGAGCTCAAACAACTCCAACCTTGAAGAGACTGTGTATCTGTGTATGTGCGCAGTATTCTGTGTTACAGATCAGAATTGGAGGTGGATTATGGGCATCCTAAGAGATGGGTGGACTTGTTGTTCTGGACAAGCTGGCGCCTGCTCCAGACCGGGAAGGTCACTATGTGCCCAATTCCGGGGTGAAGACATCAACAAGTGATCTATGGACACGTCCATCTGATTAACTGACAATGTGTGGAAATTTACTGACTGTCTATTTTTTCCAATCAGAATCATTCAACTTGCAGTAATGACGTGGCTAGACCTTGAAAACAGTATAACTGTTGAGAAATGTACAAAAAGGAGAGAGGGACTCCTTGTAACTGCAAACTATTCTTCAGTAAAAAAAAGAAATTGTACTCCTGACTCTTGGTCTTCATTCTTCACTTGTCTTGGGTCAAAACTGTTGTCCCCTTACAGGGATTTAGCTTTTGTCCTTCAGCACTCTATGTCAGAATGTTCTCTTATTTGGTGTTGTTTGTTGTGGAGGAAAATTTCAATTATATAAGAAAATTAATTTAGATAGATTTTAATCACTATGCATGAATTTAATTCTGTGTTCATATTCATAAAAGGATATTGTGTTATGTTTGCTATGCATAAATTGAGTTAAAGTCAGCAGGAAAAATTAGGACACAGTGACTTCAAATCAAGTCAACTTTATATAGCGCTTTTAACAATGCAGATTGTTTCAAAGCAGCTTCACAGTGTTAAACAGGAAAATAATACAACAGAATATATTTAAATTATCACACAGTGACAATGTGAGCTTAGATCTGTAATTAGATCAGTAATTTAGTCTATATGGTTAATTTAGAGGCTTCAAAGAATGATGTGACAAGAGAGAATCAGGGGACAACTGAGGGAATACAGAGGCTCCGTCAGTGACCCTAAAGGGTACCTTGTACCTAAACCCGAGGGTCCAGATGTTCTTACCACGTGTGGAAAACAACAAAAGAAGCAGATTGTTGACCTTGGGGTCAGAGATTTTATAAGAATGGCAGGAAAACTGTTACTGCAGGAGACACTCTGCAACCATTGGGAATGACTGTATGACTGTTGAATTTAAAATAAGAATAAACCATTTATTGAAATTGGGAAAGATTTGTCTTTTATTCAGTGATAGTTAAAATTTGCTAAAAAATGTGTCCTGTTGCAAAGCACTATATACAGATATGCGAAAACCTGTCACATGGTATCATTTTATCATACCAATATCTTTCCTTATTTTTATTTCTTTTAGCTTGTCTGTAACAAAAGTTATGGTTATCTGAAGTTGGCTGATTGCTATGATTTTTTTCAGGATCGAAATTGAGAGAAACAGGTTTAAATAACTGTCACCGCCCTTTTTAGAAATAAAAATGCACTATCCAGACTTAAATGGCTGCAATTCAGGAATGCTTTGGAATATAGACCTACGGTTCCTCTTATTTTTAAAGAAGACACGTGGCAGATTATTGTAGATGTGAAATAAATTATAAAAGTAAAATAGATAATTGTCAATATTTTATAATAATATGCAAATCAATTTAAAGCTTCAAGTTGTTTTCCAAATTTTCGGTTGATATCAAAAAAAAAAAGTAAGATTTAGTTAGGGGGCAGTGCCAAACGTTTTCACCAGATGTTGCATCCAAGCTTTATTAGTGACCATATAAGAGCCGCTCCATTTCAATATGGATTGAGTGAATATATACATATAAATAGCACAACTGCGACCTGAGTTTGATTCCTGGCTTGAGGTCCTTTGCCAATCCCTGCAATTTCAAATTAATTAATAAAAGTTTATTTATATTTTAACTTCAAATGAGAGTGGGAGCTGGACTAATCCCACCCCATTGGACATTTGACTCAACAGCAGGGGTGGGGAACGTTGATCCAGAAGGGCCACTCTCTTGCAGAGTTCAGCTCCAACCCTGAAAAAAAAACACTCCCCTGCCTGTAACTTTAGTAATTCTGAAGACCTTGATTAGCTTCAGGTGTGTTTGATTAGGGTTGGAGCTAAACTCTGAAAGAGAGTGGCCCTTCAACGCTCCCCACCCCTGCTCTACAGGCTCAGTGGTTCATGTAGGTTGTCTACAAACAGGAAGGTTGGTGGTTCTATCCCCGGTTCCACCTGATCAAGTATCGAGGTTTCCATGAGCAACACACCTAACCCCAGCTGCTCCCGACGAGCTGGATGGCACCTTGCTTGGCTAAAACCAATGTCGGTGTATAAATGAGTGAGTGAATGGGTGAATGTGAGGCAAGATGTTAAGCACTTTGGTGGCCATGGGTCTGTTGAAAGCGCTATATAAATGCAGTCCATTTACAGTGAGTACCACTTGTAAATTCTCACCTTGGTCCAGCTCAGGTTAATTCATAGCGTGTTATGTGAAAAAAACAAAACAACTGGGAATATTTTTTATAAAAATCTAATATTTCAAAAGAACATTGATATATAATTTATTCCCCTATTCACTTGCTGTGTCTCCAAAATGCCTGATAAACATGCATCAAGTCCTGGGGCCCATTTCAATAAGGAGGTTTAACCAATTCTGAGTTTAAACTTGAACTCTGAGTTAACTTACCCTGAGATGGGAAACTGAGTTTTGGGTTTCAGAACAACTGAACTGAGGTAGTTCAATCAACTGCGTCCGAAAACCTAGGCAGCTGACTTGTTGCCTCCCTGCCTTATCAGACAATGACTCTGCAGGCAGCGTTTGTGCATGAAGGCACCTCACAAAACTGATTTTTGGACAGACTTCTTGGGCAGTGTAACCCTTATGTGCTGTTGGGGATGTTTTCATCCACTATTATATTTGAGTCTTAATTTGGCCATAACTTTCTCTGTGTTTCAGCAAATGGAATGATTTTTGGTGACAAATCTTATTTTAACACATATTTTGGGAAAATGCTTTGACAATTTTCAAAAACTCAACAGTACACTGTGGGCAAATTCACTACCCTTTTCGTTTTATTTGTGGCTGAAAACAGCCACTAACTTAAACTGCTGTAAAAATTTATCAGATAAATATTTTTTTTCACATTTTTTTGCATAAATCTATTGCTCAACCTCAGTCCTGTTCAAAACTACTAAATGTTTTAAAAAAATCTGGATTTTAAATCTTTAATTGCCAATTCAATAAATTATGTCACTGATTTGGGAAAAACACACACACAAAATGACTCATTTTCAATATAAAATGTAATTGTGGCCTGGATTTTTTTTTAACCTTTTATCACAGTCTTGGACATATCAAAGATCAGAAACAACATTGGCTTTGATGCATTGTTAGTTTTTGCGTAGCATTAGATTTTAACTTTTTCTCCCTCATTTACTCGTGGCTGTTTTTGCCCCATTTTGCCCCATTATAACCACGTTTTTTGAAAGCAAAGCCATGAAACCATATACTCATGCTTTTTTGATTGTTGATGGTTTTCCCTGTTGGGAAGAGGTACAATTTGTAATTTTTACAGTTGATAAGCAGGTGGCACCATTAACCCTTTAGATAGGACTGTGCAAAAAATTGAGTATTACAGCATATTATTGTGAAGGTGTGAGTGTGAGAGCGTGTGAGTGAAAGCGTGTGTGTGTGTGACCTTTGAACACTTGCATCTGAGAAAATCAAAATATACATTTCAGCTCTCAGAACTACATGGAGTAAACAAAAACAAAGTAAGTGTATTTATGCACCTGCTGCCTTTTGATGGTGAGAAGTGCAGACTAAACAAAAAAAGATAAGTGGATTTAAAAACTTGCATGCCATCCTGCTGGTCATTTGATGGTGAGAAGAGCAACATGAGAAGGGGCTTGAATTGTGCCGAAGTTTCAGCCCGAGCCAAGTATCGGTTTCATGCTCCCGAAACGTCAGATCTGTGTGGACGAAACGCTGATACGGTAATTTACGTATACAACTAAACTCTCAAGAGTCTCTGTGTGGACGTGGCCTTAAATTAATTAAGTTTAATGGTATCTCACAGGCAAAAAAAAAAAAAAAGAATGTGGCAGCAGCTAAAAATGAATCATTCAATCATATAAAGCTTTAAGCATAAAAGATTCATGGGTGTAGGTTTCATGAATTTACAAACATTTGACATATTAAATGACATTCAGTGTC
Organism: Gobiocypris rarus; assembly: GCA_023029165.1. Classification (NCBI taxonomy): domain Eukaryota; kingdom Metazoa; phylum Chordata; class Actinopteri; order Cypriniformes; family Gobionidae; genus Gobiocypris; species Gobiocypris rarus. Next base: position 35,027,484 of record CM040930.1, on the reverse strand, counting down.
TATTTCAATATGAAGCAGCTTTTCACATAAATGTTCTCCGATCCCACCTGTTACATTTATTAATGAGGGTAATGAAATTAACATTAGACTTTTACTCAGGCTAGCCAAACACAACACCACTGATGGCATATATCTTGGACTATCTGGCATCCTTCTATTCCATTCTGGAAATCCTAAATTCTGATTATTAGGTTACTTCTAGAGGTTTATCAAGTGAACGTCAGGATCCTGTATAAAAGGACATGCCATTTCTGTCACAAGTTAAGGGGAACCTATTATTTCCCTTTTTTACAAGATGTACTGTGATCCTCATGTAGGCCTGTCACTGTTTCACGATATATCGTCCCAGAAATAGTTGCGATCAACGATATTATTGACTATTTTGTGCCACTGAATATATAATCCCAATACAACAGCAAAATAATGCAAGTAGACCTAAACACTTTCAAATGACAACCTTTTAATTCTTTAGATCATGGAAATTAAGGGGGAAAAATAGATATTATCCTAAATAAAAAAATGTAATAAATAGTAAATAAACATTTTCCCTTGTGAACGGCTTCAACACTCGTCATTTTGCGTTGACATTTATATGTGCATCGGAACAGGGGCTCGAGTCCATTTGAGCTTATTCTTCCAAACTGTCAGTAGTTGTCAGGAAAACACTATTAACGCCTCAAATGGTGCCTTTTTCCACCTGTGGATAACCGCTCTGACCGTGTATGAAGAAACTGCCCAAGAACCACTTCTGCCTCCATCATGGAAAACATACAAGATGACAGGGCAATCGAGTAAAAGGTTGGTGACATGTTGGTGATCATGTAAACATAATGGGCAATATTTTGCATCACAAAAAATTATTGACCTCATGTACATATATTGATTATTGTGACAGGCCTATCCTCAGGTCTCCACAGAATGTGTCTGTGAAATTTCAACTCAAAATACCCCACAGATAATTTATTATCCCATGTTGTAAATGCCCGGGGTTTTTTGGGGGTTTTTTTATGAGTGGAAGGAAAAACATGCTCACAGAAAGTTCTCTTTCACCTCTTATTGCGCTTAAACTTTTAAATACACACAAGGTTATGTCAAAAACACAAAGCTCACAAACACAGGTTATTTTTGTGAACGTTAACAACAGGGAAATAAATCACTTGTGTATATCAGATCTGTACATTAAAGTGAAAGCAATATAATATACTGTACCCACTGCTTTATATGATCTTATTATTCAAGCAACAAAAGAAAAACAAAAATCACTCACGGCTCTTGATCGAATAACTTTAATGCCTTTAATAAGAACACATTCTGTGAATTCTGTTGAAATTCCTCCTTTTGCCAAATCTAAACATGTTTTACTTTTAGTGATGGATCTGAATGTGAACTTTGCTCACTTAAGCCCCATTCAGACGGTAATTGTTTCTCGTGGGGTTGTAAGGTATTTTCATCATTTACAGGGGCAAGTCTGAGATTTTATTGCCATCTGAATCCAGAATGTCAGTGTTCTTCTCCCACCACCTGCACCAAATTACATACTGTTTTTTTACAAACACCAAGGTCGTGTGGTAATTTAATTGCCACATCTGAGTTTTCAAAAAGAGATTGCTTCAAAATGAACTGTTTATATCCTTTTTGACCACCGCAGAGCAGCGAATTGTTCCGCTTCGCTGTAATTTGGATGCATTTTAAAGATCTAGCCTACACTTTTATTACTGAAAAAAAACAAAAATGATATTTTAGTACTGATCAAAAGAGAAAGAGAAGAAAAACAAGTCAAACAAGTCATTAATTCCTCAACCTAATGCCGTTCGACAACCGTTAGACCTCCGTTCATCTTCAGAACACAAATGAAGATATTTGTGTTGAAATCCGGAGCTTTATGAATCAGTGTAGCGAATCGGCGATTCGGATCACCAAAGAATCATGATTCGATACACTGATTCATAACGGTCCAAAGCTTCAGGAAACAGTGTTTTGAAATCGGCTATCTCTTTAGAAGTTATTTTAGTGGTTTTTAGGCGCACAAAAACTATTCTCGTCGCTTCATAAAATGATTGTAGAGCCACTGTAGTGAGATGGACTTCGTAACAACGTCTTTAGTCTTGAGAGAGAAAATGTCATTGCTGCCAATGGAGGCCTTTCTGAACCATCGGATTTCAACACAAATATTTCCATCTGCGTTCTGAAGATGAACGGAGGTCTTATGGCTGTCGAACGAAATGAGAGGGAGGAATTCATGACAGAATTCTCCTTTTTGGGGTGAACTAACCCTTTAACATTTGAAATGGGCCGTTATTAAAGCAGTAATTAACGTTATATACCTTAAATTAGCAGCATTATGATTACCTGATTTAAATAAGAGGCGGTATTAACTTTTTTCCGCTTATTCCCACATTTTTTAAATTACATCCTATCTTTTTGTTTTTTAAACATATTTAAATAATTAATAATTTCCTATTATTAATTAAATTAAACATGAATTAATTTGTATTATTCCAAGCCGACAGAAGACAATCATGCTAATCACCACGTGAGCAGTGCGTTCCCAGGTTTGTTTGATCACAAAACTCGCTCCTCCACCGTGTGAATAAATCAACAACATCCAAATGCACAAGTTATCACTGAAGTGGCATGGAAATGTATTTTTACGGATGTCCCCATGAGAAACAATTACCGTCCAAACAAAGCTTTAGACAACTTTGGGCAATGCTTGTTCTTATGTGTTCGTAGACCAGATAATTGGCTGAACCCCTTCCCACATGAAGAGCACTGGTGCGGCTTCTCTCCAGTGTGAACTCTCTCATGATCTTTCAAGGTTCCTGACATAGAGAAATTCTTCCCGCAGTGTGAGCACTTGTACGGTTTCTCTCCAGTGTGAACTCTCTGGTGTGATTTTAAGTCGCTGGATCTAGTAAAGTTCTTCCCACAGTCCAAGCACACATGAGGTTTCACACCAGTATGAATACTCTGGTGAATTTTTAAATATTGGAGCAGTGAAAAACTCTTTCCACAAACAGAACACACGTGAGGCTTAACATCTGCATGAGTTTTCATGTGTCTTTTCAGTTGCATTGCCAAAATAAATGTCTTGTCACACTGATCACAGCCAAATGTTTTTTTTCCTGAATGAAACCGCAGATGAGTTTTGAGACTGCTTTCCCATGTGAAGCTCTTTCCACACTCATGGCATATGAAGGGTTTCTCTCCAGTGTGGATTCTCATGTGATTCTTCAAGCTTGAATTAGATGTGAAGCTCTTTCCACACTGAGTGCATATGCAAGAGCAATCGGCTGCACTTCTTTGAGTGTTTTGTCGAGGTTTCTGAAACTGATGCTCTGTCTCCTCCACTTCACTTTGTTCCATCAGGTCTAAAACAAACATATTACGTTAGACAATTCAAGACTGAAATAAAAGTGATCTCTAGTTTAATAGCAGAATGCTGTTAAATTTAATTTATGGTTGTATAAAATCCCTGTTGAACTCTTATTTTGAATTGGTCTGTGACATCACATGTGGGCATAGTCAGGGACATGCACAAACAAGTTGTTGTTTTGCCGTGATATTTATCGCATGTGCTAAGAATGTTAAGATTAACAGACATACTTATGCAGGCAAGTTATGTGTTTATTCCAAATACAAATACTGGTCAAATAGTTAGAATATCATCAAAAAGTTGATTTATTTCACTAATTCCATTCAAAAAGTGAAACTTTTCTCAGAAATCTCAGAAATGTTGAATATTGTGAAAAGGTTCAATATTGAAGACACCTGGTACCACACTCTAATCAGCTAATTAACTCAAAACACCTACAAAGGCCTTTAAATTGTCTCTCAGTCTAGTTCTGTAGGCTACACAATCATGGGAAAGACTGCTGACTTTACAGTTGTCCAAAAGATGACCGTTGACACCTTGCACAAGGAGGGCAAGACACAATATCTCATTGTGCTCAATAGCACAATAGCTTGGACACAGCTGTTCACAGAGCTGTGTCCAAGCAGATTATTAGAGAGGCGAAGGGAAGGAAAAGATGTGGTAGAAAAAAAGTGTACAAGCAATAGGGATAACCGCACCCTGGAGAGGATTGTGAAACAAAACCCATTCAAAAAAGTGGGGGAGATTCACAAAGAGTGGACTGCAGCTGGAGTCAGTGCTTCAAGAACCACTACGCACAGACGTATGCAAGACATGGGTTTCAGCTGTCGCGTTCCTTGAGTAAAGCCACTCTTGAACTATGACAGCATCAGAAATGTCTCGCCTGGGCTAAAGACAAAAAGGACAAAAAGTGGTCCAAAATTATGTTCTCTAACGAAAGTAAATTTTGCATTTCCTTTGGAAATCAGGGTCCCAGAGTCTGCAGGAAGAGAGGCACACAATCCACGTTGCTTGAGGTCCAGAATAAATTTTCCACAGTCAGTGATGGTTTGGGGTGCCATGTCATCTGCTGGTGTTGGTTCACTGGGTTTTCTGAGGTCCAAGTTCAACGCCCGTATACCAGGAAGTTTTAGAGTACTTCATGCTTCCTGCAGATTTCATTTTCCAACAGGACTTGGCACCTGCACACAGTGCCAAAGCAACCAGTACCTGGTTTAAAGACCATGGTATCCCTGTTCTTAACTTGCCAGCAAACTCGCCTGACCCATAGAAAATCTATGGGCTATTGTGAAGAGGAAGATGGGATATGCCAGACCCAACAATGCAGAAGAGCTGAAGGCCACTATCAGAGCAACCTGGGCTCTCAAAACACCTGAGCAGATTCACTGACTGATCGACTCCATGCCACGCCTCATTGCTGCAGTAATTCAGGCAAAAGGAGCCTCAACAAAGTATTGAGTGCTGTTCATGCTCATACTTTTCATGTTCATACTTTTCAGTTGGCCAAGATTTCTAAAAATCCTTTCTTTGTATTGGTCTTAAGTAATATTCTAATTTTCTGAGATTTTCCTTAGTTGCCAGTTATAATCATCAAAATTAAAAGAAATAAACATTTGAAATATATCAGTCTGTGTGTAATGAATGAATATAATATACAAGTTTAACTTTTTGAATGGAATTACTGAAATAAATCAACTTTTTGATGATAGTCTAATTATATGACCAGCACCTGTATAACAACACTGATATGGATCACTGGTAGATTTGTGCTGTTACTTTACTGACATACAGTTTGGGTGTGTTGTTTACTTTATGTATAAGGAGTAGGCCTATTTGATTGTGTTCAGCACCAAATCAAGTTGTGACTCTGTTCTATTAATCGAGCAAGAGCGCCACCTAGTGGACATTGGTTTAATTTCATTCTGTATTAAATTCATAATTAAGTCTTGCTTTATTTACTGTGATATATTTGCAAGCATTGTATTTCATTTATTCATTTTTATTATTTTATTTGTTTCAGAAACCACACATAGACCTACATATAAAACAAACTACTTGTGAATTTGATGGAAATAAATCAATGCTGTCATTAACTTTTTTGCCAGTAAACCTTCTTATCGAGGTTTAGGATTAGATGTTGACAAGCCAGTGCATTCACACACATACATCTTTAACAATGGTTAATAATCAGGTGCTAAATGTACATATCTGCAATTACAATTTGTCATCAACTCTTATCAACTATTTTACGACTACAGATGCATTTTCCATAATTTAACTTAAAATCACACATAAAAAGATATGAAAATACAAGATGATTTAGGGTAAGTACATCTACATTACAACTTCTGTGTGCCCATAGATGCATTTTTTTTATACTTTAGTAAATAAGGGTTTGTAGACACTGACCTGTTTGTTCCTCTGTCTCTTCATCTTTTATTCTGCAGGGTTCTTCCTCAAACTTCATCTTTACAGTAGTATGTCTGTAGTTTCTCCTGGAGTAATTCCTCCGGCTTGTTTATCCTGTGGGAAGATGGGAATTTCCCCCAGTATTTCAACAGATCAATAGCTGTGTGGTCATTGAGGTGAGGGTGCAAGTATAACTGGTCATTATTTAACAGATGCTTAAGGTTTTTAGCATACTAACGTTAGCCTAGCCTTGTTTACACTTTCGCCTGATATAACACCGTTCAACTGTAGTAACTCTCCGTACTTTAGTGATGGGAACACAAATCCCAGCTACATATACTTCACATTTAATGATATTTAATGATTACACTCTCATGACAACATTTGCGATTGTTTTGTGAAAGGTGGCATTATACATGTTCGGGGCTTGTTCTCGTTGCATTTACACACACCGAGAGTGAATCATTTCGCGAAGCAATAGGTTCAGTTGATTCGGAGTTGAAAAAGCTAAGTTTCTCCCATTATCGCTATGCTATTGCACACAACAGTTAATTATAAATGAGTAGTAATTGTTCAAACGTAAACACTAACTCGCTTTATAGACTCCAGTTGAAGATTTCACCGAGATCTCTGGCCGAGGAAGCACCATAAGGAACACCAGTCGTCTTGCTCTATTGTAGAATTACTGGTGGGTTGTGACTTAACTATAGTCTGCCATCTACTGTGCTGGAGAGAGACTGGGTTTCTTATTATCCCACAATACAGGTGCTGGTCATTTAATTAGAATATCATAAATAAGTTGATTTAATTTACTAATTCCATCCAAAAAGTGAAACATTGTATATTATATTTATTGATTACACACAAACTGATATATTTCAAATATTTATTTCTTTTAATTTTGATAATTATAACCGACAACTAAGGAACATTCAGTATCTCAGAAGATTAGAATATCATCTTTTTCTTTTACTTTAATGGTGGTTGACTCTTTAAGGTGCATTTCTGATACCTACTGGACTACTGGAGTATGGAGCATGGCAGATATTAGTGTAAACCAACAATTAAAAAAAAAAAATGTTAAACTTAAATTCTATTTATTAAGCCTATATTTTTTTAATAATTCATAACTGCATGATAGACTTTATACTGTGCTGAAGCATTCTTTAGTATTGTCTCAAGTGACACTTTCAATATTCAATAAACTTAATTCTTCTATTCATTGAAATTGCTCTCCTTCTACGGAGCCCCGCACATGAAATGCAGTAAAATACTAGTAGGTAAATCGTGTGCAAAATTTACTATTTCGTACCCTCGATTTATAAATCTTGCGCACGTTTTACTAATTAATTCCCTTGATTTGCTAAATCATGCGCACGATTAATAAATTGCGATTAATAAATATAGCGATTTGAGGGAACAAATTAGTAAAACGTGTGCACAATTTATAAATCGAGGGAACTAAATAGTAAAATAAAATTTAAAAAAACAGTAAAAGCTAGATATTATAGTGTCCTCCTTCCTACTTACAAAGTTTTTAAAATTAGAATATTGTGAAAAGGTTCAATACTGAAGACACCTGGTGCCACACTCTATTCAGCTAATTAACTCAAAAACGTCTGCAAATGCCTTTAAATGGTCTCTCCGTCTAGTTCTGTAGGCTACACAATCATGGGGAAGACTGCTGACTTGACAGTTGTCCAAAAGATGACCATTGACACCTTGGACAAGGAGGGCAAGAAACAAAAGGTCATTGCAAAAGAGGCTGGCTGTTCACAGAGCTCTGTGTCCAAGCACATTAATAGAGAGGCGAAGGGGAGGAAAAGATGTGGTAGAAAAAAAGTGTACAAGCAATAGGGATAACTGCACCCTGGTAAGGATTGTGAAACAAAACGTTTTGATGATATTCTAATTATATGACAGAGCCTGTATAACATTAATTTAGCACTTAATTAAGCAAAAATTCTCTCATAGGGAAGAGCAGGAGCGAAAGTAACATTTTTCAGAAAAACATGATTTTAAAAGAATGTTTTAGACAGAGATATATTTTTGCTGTGGTCAATAACTCACAAATGTGATCTATCAATAGCAGGTGGTCTTTTGTACAAATGTAGAACAACTACAGTACAATTTCACTTTGAACATAAGCTGCACATTGTTACTTTTAAGTGACGCCATAAGTTGTGACGAAAGTACCAACAATACAAGTTAGATTTTTTTGTGTTACTCTTGTTTTTATTAAACACACCTGACTATGACCTTGTTAATATGTAACTGCAAACATATTTTGTCCTTTATCATTGCATTTTCATTTAAAATGTTAAGTTTCTTCAAATGAAACCCAACAGTACAAACTTTAAACAGAATTGTTTAGATTATTTTTTTATTGGCAATGTCAATCCATTTAGATACTTTTCTTCAACAATATGAACATTTACTTAAATTAGCATAATAGACCCGACTGGGTCAGAGCATCTCCAAAACTGCAGCTCTTGCGGAGGTTCCCGGTCTGCAGTGGTCAGTATCAAAAGTGCTCCAAGGAAGGAACAGTGGAGAACCGGTGACAGGGTCATGGGTGGCCAAGGCTCATTGATGCACGCAGGGAGCAAAGGCTGACCCGTGTGGCCCGATCAAACATACAAGCTACTGTAGATCAAATTGCTCAAGACGTTAATGCTGGTTCTGATAGAAAGGTGTCAGAATACACAGTGCATCACAGTTTGTTGCGTATGGAGATCAGTCAGGGTGCCCATGCTGACCCCTGTCCCCCGCCGAAAGCACCAACAGTGGCAGGTGAGCATCAGAACTGGACCACAGAACAATGGAAGAAGGTGGCCTGGTCTGATGAATCACATTTTCTTTTACATCACATTGATGGCCAGGTGTGCCGCTTACCTGGGGAACACATGGCACCAGGATGCACTATGGGAAGAAGGCAAGCCGATGGAGGCAGTATGATGCTTTGTCCAATGTTCTGCTAGGAAACTTTTGGTCCTTCCATCCATGTGGATGTTACTTTGACAAGTACCAGCTACCTAAGCATTGTTGCAGACTATGTACATCCTTTCATGGCAACGGTATTCCAATATGGCTGCTAACATCTTGGCACCAGATACCACAGCACACCTTCAGGGGTCTAGTGGAGTCCATGCCTCAACAGGTCAGGGCTGTTTTGGCAGCCAGATGGGGACCAACACAATATTAGGAAAATGGTCAAAGGTGCAGAGCGAGCGTTTCCAGTTCATTCCTATGGAAGTTGAGCTGAAGCGTGAAGTGCAACTTTCATAGGAATTAATTTAAAACAGATTGGTGACTAAGGATCTGAATTTACTCAGAGCAATACTTTGGACAATACTTTTAACTTTGGACAATATTTTTTCTCATGAGTCCGCAGATGAGATAATCGTCTGAAACTCTTCCCACATGAAGAGCACTGGTGCGGCTTCTCTCCAGTGTGAACTCTCTCATGATCTTTCAAGGTTCCTGACAGAGAGAAACTCTGTCCACAATGTGAGCACTTGTACGGTTTCTCTCCAGTATGAACTCTCTCATGGTCTTTTAAAGTTCCTAACCGAGTGAAACACTTTCCACAGTGTGAGCACTTGTGCGGTTTTTCTCCAGTATGAACTTTCTCATGGTCTTTTAAAGTTCCTAACCGGGTGAAACTCTTTTCACAGTGTGAGCACTTGTACGGTTTCTCTCCAGTATGACTTCTCTCATGAGCTTTCATATCTCCTGACTGAGAGAAACTCTGTCCACAGTGTGAGCACTTGTACGGTTTCTCTCCAGTATGAATTCTCTGGTGTGTTTTTAAGTCGCCAGATGACGTGAAGCTCTTCCCACAGTCAAAGCACGTATGAGGTTTCACACCAGTATGAATACGCTCATGCTGTCTTAAATGATCCAGCAGTGAAAAACACTTTCCACAAACAGAACATGTGTAAGGCTTCACACCTGCATGGAATTTCATGTGTCTTTTCAGTTGCTCTGCTAAAATAAATGTCTTATCACACTGATCACAGCCAAATGATCTTTTTCCTGAGTGAAACTGCAGATGTTTTGTGAGACTACCTTCCCATGTGAAGCTCTTTCCACACTCATGGCATATGAAGGGTTTCTCTCCAGTGTGGATTCTCATGTGTTTCTTCAAGCTTGAATTATGTGCGAAGCTTTTTCCACACTGAGTGCATATGCAAGAGCATTCGGCTGCTCTTCTTTTAGTTTTTTGTCTGGGTTTCTGAAACGTATGCTTTTTCTTCTCCACTTCACTTTGTTCCATCAGGTCTAAAACAAACATATTACGTTAGACAATTCAAGACTGAAATAAAAGTAATCCATAGTTTAATAGCAGTTATTAATGAAGAATCAAGAATTAACACTGACCCATATGTTGCTCAGTATCTTCATCTTTTATACTGCAGGGTTCTTGCTTAAACTCCATCTTTTGAGTGTTTTGTTGAGGTTTCTGAAACTGATGGCGTTTCTCTTCCATTTCACTTTGTTCCATCAGGGCTAAAACAAACATATCACATTAGACGATTCAAGATCGAAAATAAAAGTAATCCTTAGTTTAATAGCAGTTATTAATTAAGGCTCAAGAATAGACACCAACCTATTTGTTCCTCTGTCTCTTCATCTTTTATTCCGCAGGGTTCTTCCTCAAACTCCATCTTTACAATAGTATGTCTATAGTTTCTCCTGGAGTAATTCCTCCTGATTTTCTCTCCTGTGGGAAAATGGGAATATTTCCCTTTTAACAGGTCTGTTGATGTGTGGGTGCAAGTATAACTGGTCATTTAACAGATGCTTATAATTTTTAGCCCAGCCGTAAGCCTTGTTTACACTTTTGCCTGACAGACAACAAACAGTTAAACTCATTCCTAGGATTCAGTGCCTTTTGTTCCCTTCAAGTATTGGACATTTTAGAGTGGGATAAAATTCGGATTAATTATCTGTGTCCACTAAATTAGACATCATGCAATAATCCGTACATAACGCATACGTAATGCATGTTATTTGTAATGCATTTCTTTACTCATAAAATCAAAAAGAAATCTGATTACAAAGTACATGTTACTTGTAATGCGTTACCTTACTAAGTGATAAACGCACATTACATGTAATGCATTGCTTAACTAAGTGATCAAAAAGTAATCTGATTACATAACGCGCGTTATTTGTAATGCATTACTTTACTCGTAACATCAAAAAGTAATCAGATTACATAACGCACGTTACTTGTAATGCATTGCTTCACTTGTAACATCAAAAAGTAATCGGATTACATAATGCACGTTACTTTAATGCACTGCTTCACTCGTTAGACCAAAAAGTAATCTGATTTCATAATGCACATTACTTGTAATGCATTGCTTTACTCGTTACATCAAAAGTAATCTGATTACATAGTGCATGTTACTTGTGATGCATTGCTTTACTCGTAACATCAAAAAGTAATCAGATTACATAATAAAACTATGCAAATAGAACGGAAGGATTTTCATTTGCGTCCTGAAGGGGGTCGCACACTGGACGAGAAGGGGTAGAAGGGTAGCATCACGTCTGTAAAATTCAAATGTATTATTTTCTATGAGTGTACATAAACGCGGTGCCCATGCTACAAGCTCACGGTGCGTGTTCACTACAGCGGCACCCGCTCAGTGACGCTGACCGTGCTATAACACCTCCGCTTTGGGTTGTAGCATGTCTGTAGCATGTTTAATCCATGCTTTTTCAACACATAGACAATATAATCATCAGCGATGCATGCGATTACGTTTGAAAATAGACAAGCTTTGTTTCAAAATGCCCTACATAAAGATATCTTGTCAATTTGGCAAACCTTTGTAAACCCAGCCAGTATAAATCACAATGAAAGTATCCGCTCTGTATTGCACACAAATGCACGCGCGAGCCTTTGAAAGTATTGCGCAACCGCCGAACGTGTCTATCTAGTGGACTTTTTTCAAACGCTAAATTCACTTGTGCATGTCATGGACAGCTCGAGGTTGTTGGACATAGTGGTGTATTAGAGGTAAAAAAAAAAAAAATTATAAACAAAGATACAAATGCTGTTCGGTTTCTCGCACAAACCAATCGTTTCGGGTCATATTAAGACATATGTGTCGTCACAAGCTGCAGGGAATAATTTGGATTTGTCTGTGCATGTTCATATGTCTTGTTACCTTTCACATGCATTATACGACTGACAGACAAAATTAATTTGTTGAAAATCTTATTTTGTGTTCTACTGAAGAAACAAAGTCACCAATTCTTGGATGCCCTGGGTGAACTATCCCTTTAACAACACAAGCCTCGAAAATGAGGCTTCATCTGGCACGAATATTTATGCTCGACCAACCCCGATGCCTCGGTTCAAATGTCACATCACTAAGTAGAGCTAATGCAAGGGCTGGGAATCCATTTATCCTTTGCTTAAACTATCCTTTGCTGATATGTGAACGGCCCCGGAAGAGTGAATCATTTCGCGAGGCAATCGGTTCAGTTGATTCGGAGTTCTGAACAGAGAGTCCGCCTCTCTCTAGGCACACAACGGCGAATTATAAATGAGTATGAATTGTTACAACATTAAAACTAACTCACCTTATAGACTCCAGCTGAAGATTTCACCGAGATGTGTTACTTGTTGTGGCTGAGCGAGCGTCAGTCGTCTTTCTCTATACGATAGTCATCTTCTGTGGATTTATGAATCTGGAAAGCTGAATTCCGCCACCTACTGTGCTGGAGTGTTACACAAGGAAGATTTTATACACTGTTTTTCAGTCCACTATTTCTCAAGGACGTCAGTAGAGCTGTAATTGTTCTACCAGATTCTAATCCTGTCTTTAAAATATCGTATAAGTGAATATTGTAATACCCAAGGCTTGCTTGCTTGCATATACATATTATATTATATAACACACATTATATTGGGACGTCTGCCTTTACAAACTAACTACACAGTCTACCGTCTACTGTCCTGAAGTGAGAAGAGAATTAAGTCTACAGTAAGGCTGAGTTCCTTGTTCCCACATTAACATTATTATAGCACTAAAATAAGCAACAATTCTCTCATCACTTCCCCCATTAAGAAATTGTTCTCCCGACCCTGTATAATAAGTGTGATTTCACACCGTCATCACTCTGTAATCTTCATCACCCCTCAGACAGGTTGCACACCCTCCACAATCCCTTTTTATATTTCCTCATGAACATGTAGTCAGTAGTCTGGATTTAACCGCAGTTTAATTTAACTGAACAGTCTAAAATCAATTACAGTTTTTGCCTGTACATTGCAAGTCAAAAAAATATTTATTGTATTTCTTAAAAATGCATTGGAAATCTATGAGTGTTAGTTGTAGATTGAGATTCAGATGCCTGTGATGAATTATGATGCCTGACTAACATCATGTAGAAAGAGACGTGAGTGAGGTCGGTTGGCACATCATGGCGTATAAAATAAAAACAATAATTCATATATCTGATCTGAACGCTGACACACAGATATAAATGGACTCCGAGGCTGATAAATAACACAGCAGATTTAGAGCCGTTTCTTTATCCATGAACTATTTAAACGACAAGAAATAATGCCATCTAGAATAAAATGTGGTATTGCTAATGTTCACTTTATTAAGTTTAAATAGAAATACTCAGATAATTATTCTGATGGTGAAACTACACAGAATCTGCTTCAGAATTCCAAATGCCTTAAATATTAATTGAAAAACGTGCAGTTGTTTAAAAAAAAAAAAATTACTACACACTTGATCAATGATGAATCTACAATGTTTAACCCCTTGATTTCAGGTAAACAGGGAAACTCATTCATTAAATATGTCACAAACATTGGTCCCTTTTTATTTCTTATTTTTATTTTTCTCTGTACAGATAGTTTCTGAGTGATTTCACTCAGTTCAAATTCCAGCTTCTGCCAAATCAGAATGGGCAAGGCAAGTTTATTATATAGCACATTTCATACATAGTGGCAATTCAAAGTGCTTTACAAATGGAAATAAAATATGCATAAGAAAATAAAATTATAAAAATATATTCTGAATCCCCCCATCACCCTAAAATATCAAATTATTTACTTGAACGTGATGGATAGATGATCGTCTGAAACTCTTCCCACATGAAGAGCACTGGTGCGGCTTCTCTCCAGTGTGAACTTTCTCATGATCTTTCAAGGCTCCTGACAGAGAGAAACTCTTTCCGCAGTGTGAGCACTTGTACAGTTTCTCTCTTTAAGGATTAGTTTTTAGGATTAGACAATTCTAGAGAAAGAGCAAGTAGAGATTCATGAGCGCGCAGGACAAAGTCTGAGCGCACACAGATAATATCTGAGACCATGTCCAGTTTTGTGAGAGAATAAAGGAAATCTGCCTGCGAGCGGAGAGATTCGTTACATGGAAGCCCTCTTGTGTTACAATATTGCACTTTCAACATTTTGTCATTAAAATAACACCATAGAAAACTTAACCTCAAATGACCTATAAATTAGGGCTGTAATCAACCAAAGAAAATCTTGGTCGACTGAAGTCCTGAATTTTTAGACTAAAAAAAAAAGTTACATTAATAAGCTGCGCACTGTGAGTAGTCCTTGGTAGCCTTAATCTCTGCCTAAATTAATTATAAATAAACATATAAAAAAACAGTAAGCTATTTGCAGTATATTAAATCATTTTTTACCTGATTATTTTGCACTGAAATGACGAGTGTCGGCTCTGACAGCGTTGAATCACATGCACCTGCGCAATATCACAGCCTATGATTTCCCAAAATATAGTACTATGTTGTCTAGTGATATCGTCACAAGAACTTTTGAGGAATATGCAACATAATTTAGACAATTGTTTTTGTCATATGTATTATAATAACTGACAGACACCATTATTCAGCTGTGCAGCTCGAACACAATTAAGAGCTCAGCTCAGCGGCTGAGACACGAATAGACTTAACTTAAAGCTTTTACTCTTAAACACAAAAGGCACGTCCACTTTAATAAAAAAAAGGAATATTTATTAAACAAGCCAGATCAAGTGCAGAAACAAAACTGCATAACTGAAAAATAAAGTATAAGCTCAAAACTAATACAAACAGTGGGCACAGCGCATCTCGAATTAGGCTTCATATAAAAAATTAAATAAAGTGCCCAAATCCAATAAATAATAAACAGATGGGGCAACCTAACGCAGACAAGTTAGCTTACCGGTTTTAAGTGATATGCAAAGCAACATTTTCCCCCATAGAAAAGGACTGACTAGGAAAACACTCTCACAATTAAATAAATAATATACAGCAAAGTAGCCGACTTCAATCTGTCTCTCTTCTCCAGTGGGTTGGGCTAATCCAACGAAGTGAAAACAAGGGGGGTGTTCTGAAGACAGACTGTTACCTGTGAAACAGGGTGCTCTGAAAACACCCCCATTAGCAATTAGTGCTTTCCACCTGATGAAATGAACGCAGCAAAACTGATTAAATGAACGCAGCAAAAAAAAAAAAAAAACGACCAATCAGATTTTTGTTCTAGCCAGAAGGTATAGACTAATAATCAACTGGGAAATTACAGCCCTACTATAAATAGAAGTCCTGTCTGATAGCTCCAATCCTTTTTTTTTTTAGGCAGCGGCTATTTGCACTGTGTAAATAGCATATTGCTAAGAAAATGCTGCTATTTTATAAAATGCAGTAGGTCTAAATTTCTTTGCATTTGGATAAGTGTAAATAGTAATTAGATGCTATTTATACTTATAAATAGTGGCAGATACTATTTGTGTTTTTAAATAGTATTAAATAGTATGAAATTATATTTATTAAAATTATTAAATAGATGCTGCCTTATTGGGACAATAAAGCCTTCCCTACACCTACTGCTAACCCTAAAACTAAACATGCACGGTAGACACTTTATTTCCACTTTTCAAATATGTTCTTATGTTTTATTGAAAATAAATGCCTTTCCGATCTGATGTGTGATGGGAAAAGGGAGAAAGCGAGTTCGGTAAAAGGCGGATTTGCATCAAAACTTTCTGCCTCATGCCATACCCCTACACTATTGCTATGGTGAAGACATTGAAGAGCACTGGAATCTGCTAAAGTCTACCATTCCTGCAAAACCATTCTCGGGCACAAGTCCAGAAAACACCAGGACTGGTTTGATGAAAATGACAGCGATGGAACAACTAATCTCCAAGAAAAGGAAAGCCTTTCGTGCCTGGCAAAATGATGCAACCTGTAAGGCCGAAAATGTTGG
Organism: Gobiocypris rarus; assembly: GCA_023029165.1. Taxonomy (NCBI): domain Eukaryota; kingdom Metazoa; phylum Chordata; class Actinopteri; order Cypriniformes; family Gobionidae; genus Gobiocypris; species Gobiocypris rarus. Next base: position 35,011,444 of record CM040930.1, on the reverse strand, counting down.
CTCACTCCAGAGCCAAGGTGGATGTCCAGAGACGATTAAGGGAGGCAAAGAACTCTTGGTGGACAGAAAAGGCTCTGGAAATCCAGGGACTGGCAGACTCAGGTAACACCAGAGGCATTTTCAGTGCTACCAAGGCCATCTATGGTCCAAGCTACCGTAGCCTAAACCTCCTGCGCACAAAGGACAGGCAGGATCTGCTGAAGCACAACAAATCCATTAATGCCCAATGGAAAGAGCACTTCCAAGAACTCCTCCACAGTGAACTGAAAAAGGTATTACCAAACATGTCCCCCAAAGTCCCATCAGAGAAGACATGAGGGAACCTCTGACTATAACAGAGGTTCAAGGCGCCGTCAGGAGCCTTAAGAACAACAAAGCTGCCGGTCCAGATGGGATCCCAGCTGAGATCTTAAAGGAAGGTGGATAAGAGCTCCTGTACCACATTCATGCCCTACAACTCAAAGTCTGGGAAAAAGAAGAACTTCCCTCAGAGCTCAGGGATGCTCTTATAGTGACCATATTCAAGAAGGGGGACAAGGCTGAATGTGGAAATTACAGAGGCAACTCGCTGATGTCAACAACAGGCAAAGACCTTGCTCGTGTCCTTGCAAGCCGTCTGCTGCCACTTTCTAAGGGTGTACTTCCAGAATCACAGTGTGGCTTTCACCCATCCAGAGGTACAACAGACATGATATTCACAGCACGGCAACTGCAGGAAAAATGCCTTGAACAAAGGCAGCCTTTGTACATGGCCTATATATAGACCTGACAAAGGCTTTTGACATGGCAGACGTCCAGGTCCTGTGGAGCATACTATCAAGGTACGGCTGTCACGTTAAATATATTAAAATACTAAGGCTTCTACATGATGGCATGTCAGTCACAGTGCTCAGCAACGGAGGCTCAGAAATCTGAGCCTATCATGGTGGAAATCGGGGTCAAACAGGGATGCAATCGCACCAACCTTGATTGCAGTCTTCATTACAGCCATACTCCACCTCATTGGCAAACAGCTGCCACAGGGGATTTCGATCATGTATAGAACTGATGGCAGACTCTTCAACCATAACAGGTTCAAGGCCAAGAGCAAAGTCAACTACACCACCATCACAGAGCTTCAGTACACAGAAGATCATCGCATCATCGCAGCACACATGGCAGAAGACCTCCAGGGCATCCTGAATGCCTTTGCCGAGTTGTCCAGAGCCCCGCGCCTAGAGTTAAACATCAAGAAGATCCAGGTCCTATATCAGTCTCCACCCAACCAGCCAGCCAGCTAACCAGCCAACCATAATAGTGGACAACACTGCACCATTTCCCCTACCTTGGCAGCCTTTTTTCCTCAAAAGCTGACTTAGACTCTGAGAGTTATGCCAGTGGACCATACGCCAGACTCAGGAAAATAGTCTTTTAAGTCTGAGTCTCCTGGTCTACAGAGCTGTTGTCCTCCCCACCTTGCTGTATGGGGCTGAGTCATGGACCACCCTAGAGCTGGCGCCTGAAAGCCATGGAACAATACTATAAAAGATCCTTACGAAAGATTCTGAGGATCAGCTAAAAGAACAGACGTACTGACATCAGCGCCTTGGAGGAAGCCAACATGACTAGCATCACCACTACAATGATGCAGTGCCAACTGTGATGACCTGTCTTGTCATCTGTATGTCTAATACATATCTCCCCAAGCAGATCCTGTACTCCCAGCTGAAGAAAGGTAGTCATGCAACTGGTGGGCAAAATAAACGTTACAAGGACAATATCAAGGCCATTCTAAAGAAATTCCATATCACATCGACCAACTTGGAACACATTGCACTTGACAGGAGCTCCTGGAAGAAATCCCACAAGTAGACCCAATGGAGAGGACAGTCGTTTCGAGTGACCGCCATAATTCCATAATTATGTCTAGAGATACTGTAAATGCCTTTTACCAACAAGGGGTGCTATTTGCACTTAATGTAAATAGAAACTCTGTTTTTGGCATTATTGGTTAAAATTAATATCTTGTGTTTTTCCGTGGGTGCTCGAGCCCCTGACCGGGGCGCCCCCAAAAGTGGCCAAACTCTAGCCACCCCTAGTATGATTTTTCAGTGGGTACTATTAATTTAAATGCATAAATGTAAATTCACAATAGTTTAAGAAGTGAAAGAAAATAACGATTGTAGATTGATTGGCGACACCAGAATAATTGTTTCACTGCCTTTCTCCCTCCCGTCGTACAAGAAGGGCTGATTCAATCACAGGAAAGCACTTACAAAAGGTATGACATGACTTATAGTGAAGACATAATTGTACATCAATCTCGCATAACATTATGGTGACGTGAATAAAACTGATTAGCTCTTCATCACGGCACCTATTAATGGATGGGATATATTAGGCAGCAAGTGAAAATTGTGTCCTCAAAGTTGATGTGTTAGAAGCAGAAAAATGGGCAAGTGTAAGGATTTGAGCGAGTTTGACATGGGCCAAATTGTGATGGCTTGACAACTGACTCAGTGCAGTTCTTGCAGGGTGTTCCAGGTCTGCAGTGGTCAGTAGCTATCAAAAGTGGTCCAAGGAAGGAGTACCCACAGAATCAGTGCCTATGGATCTGAATGTGGACTTTGCTCACTTATAGCAATACTTGGACAATGCTTATTCTTATGAGTCCGTAAATGAGATAATCGTCTGAAACTCATCCCACATGAAGAGCACTGGTGTGGCTTCTCTCCAGTGTGAACTCTCTCATGATCTTTCAAGGTTCCTGACATAGAGAAACTCTTTCCGCAGTGTGAGCACTTGTACGGTTTCTCTCCAGTATGAACTCTCACGTGAGATTTCAAGGTTCCTGACCGAGTGAAACTCTTCCCACATGAAGAGCACTGGTGCGGTTTCTCATCAGTATGAATTCTCTCATGATCTTTCAAGGCTCCTGACCGAGTGAAACTCTGTCCACAGTGTGAGCACTTGTACGGTTTCTCATCAGTATGAATTCTCTCATGATCTTTCAAGGCTCCTGACCGAGTGAAACTCTTTCCACAGTGTGAGCACTTGTACGGTTTCTCTCCAGTATGAATTCTCTGGTGTGATTTTAAGTCACTGGATGTATTGAAGCTCTTCCCACAGTCAAAGCATGTATAAGGTCTCACACCAGTATGAATACGCTCATGCTGTTTTAAATGGTCCAGCAGTGAAAAACACTTTCCACATACAGAACATGTGTAAGGCTTCACACCTGCATGCATTTTCATGTGTCTTTTCAGTTGCTCTGCCAAAATAAATGTCTTATCACACTGATCACAGCCAAATGATTTTTTTCCTGAGTGAAACTGCAGATGTTTTGTGAGACTACCTTCCCATGTGAAGCTCTTTCCACACTCATGGCATATGAAGGGTTTCTCTCCTGTGTGGATTCTCATGTGTTTCTTCAAGCTTGAATTATGTGCGAAGCTTTTTCCACACTGAACGCATATGCAAGAGCAATCGGCTGCTCTTCTTTGAGTGTTTTGTTGAGGTTTCTGAAAGTGATGCTCTGTCTCCTCCACTTCACTTTGTTCCATCAGGTCTAAAACAAACATATTACGTTAGACAATTCAAGACTGAAATAAAAGTAATCCATAGTTTAATAGCAGTTATTAATGGAGAATCAAGAATGGACACCAACATATTTGTTGCTCTGTATCTTCATCTTTTATACTGAAGAGTTCTTCCTTAAACTCCATCTTTTGAGTGTTTTGTTGAGGTTTTTGAAACTGATGGCGTTTCTCCTCCATTTCACTTTGTTCCATCAGATCTAAAATAAACATATTACGTTTGACAATTCAAGACAGATATAAAAGTTATCCCTAGTTTAATAGCAGTTATTAATGAAGACTCAAGAATGGACACCAACCTATTTGTTCCTCTGTCTCTTCTTCTTTTATTCCGCAGGGTTCTTGCTTAAACTCCATCTTTACAATAGTATGTCTGTTTCACCAGGAGTAATTCCTCCTGCTTGCTTCTTTACCTGTGGGAAGATGGGATCATTTCCCTGTATTTTAACAGGTCAATAACTGTGTGGTCATTGATGTGGGGTTGCAAGTATAACTAGTCATTTAACAGATGCTTAAAATTTGTAATCTGAAAGTGCACCGTACATAAAGTTATTGTCTCTCAAAAGTAAGAGTCGACTCAGTCAATTGAACAAATCGTTTTTCAAACGAGTCCTAAGCCGTTTCATTGTGATGTCACACAGAAACATTAGCATACTGCCCATCTACTTATTGCATGCGCTCGCCGCACACACTCCAGGGAAACCTTAAACACTACAGTGGATACTGCATAGCATCATATTGAGAAGAATTTTGTGCTCTTTATTGTGTTTCATTTTGTGTATGAATCTGGCTAATCGACTAACTCACGTTATTACTGTGTTACTGATATACTACTGTAAATCAGCTGTGGCCTGCAGTATTACATAAAATTAGGCTTGCTGCAATAGTCAATGTTGACAGTGTTACAGGTGTTCAAGCGCAACACCGGATACATCACTTTCCCACCACGGGACTGTATTATTATTATTATTATTATGTTTTATAAAGTAATAAAATTATTTAGTTCAGTTAGATAATTAAACCATTAAATTGTAAACAGAGAATTAACTGAACTGCTTAATAAAATGAACTGAACGAGAATCACAGCACCAGCAGCAGGAGTCAAATCATGAGAGACTGACAAGCAACCCGTCCCAAAATTGGTGCTAATTCTAAACTGAAAGTAAAATGCACACAGCCGCTCTGGCGGTGCGCACAGTTCAAGTGTTTTTAATGAATTCCTATGGAAGATGTGCGCATTTTACTTTCGGTTTAGAATGAGAGATTTATAAGCCCTCGCTGTTGATACTGGTATTACCGGGGTTGTCACACGTTGATTTACCATTGGGAAAATTTCCTCACTGTCACATCCCTACTGCAAACCATGCCTTCCAGCAATGAAACCGCTTTCTATATCAAAGGACTCAAACTTAAACACTCGCAGGTACGACTTGCACGGATATCATGTTAGCTAAAATGTAGAGTTAAGGATTTAAAATTCCATAGTTTACATCTGATCGCAGTTGTATGTAAGTTCCTAGCGCAAAATTAGCCAGAAAAGGGGAACTCCCACCGCTAATGCGCTGGGTCAGTCAGTGAAATTAAGAAAGATCACGGTCTTGAACATGTATTTTTAAGCAGACTAATTATGTAGATGGTGTAGGCTTTTTTAATATTGTGTATAAACTATAAAGTATTCGTTTGTACATGTTAAAGAAATAAAATAATAAAACCCATATGTAACCATACTGTTGCCACTAGATGTCTATATGGCTGTGTATTCTAGTTAGTGAAACAAGCTTGTGGTGACAAACCACTGATTCTGAGGGACCAAATACAGAAATCAGATGATTAGATGAAGATTGCAGATGTTTTGGGATTTTCAGGTGAGATTCCCGGTTAATTTAGTTAACGTACGCCCTGAGGTAAAATGTTCAGATAGCAGACAAAGCAACGATAATATTTAATTGTACAATACAGTCATGAATCATAATATAGAACAGACATTATCTTAATTTCCATAAAGCGCGGTGCGCTCGTGGCATTTTGAAAGGTAGTCAGCAAAATTACTATGACAGCAGGTCATGTGACAAGAACCAACCGATCAGCGTCGCCTTTTCCCTAACATTTATTTGAAAGCTCAGCCCAGATGGACGAACAGTTGTTCATAGCTGTACAGGATGGGTTGTTTATTTCCAATCTCCATAAGTGTATCTAGTAGTACAGCTAATGCAAGGACTGGACATTAATTTATCTGATGAAACTTCTTCGTTTTTATTGAACGCTTTTGATAAGAGGACAGCGGTGGCGAAAGAGTGAATCAGTTCGCGAGGGAATCGGTTCAGTTGATTCGTAGTTCCGAACAGAGAGCCTCTCTCCAGGCTAAGGCACACACCAACTAATTATAAATGAGTGTGAGTAATGTTGTTATAACATTAAAACTAACTCACCTTATAGACTCCAGCTGAGGATTTCACTGAGATGTGTTACTTGTTGTGGCTGAGCGAGCATCCGTCGACTTCCGCTATTGTAGGATTATTCTTCTGTGGATTTATTGCCATGGAAAGGTGCATACCGCCACCTACTTTTTCTCTCTCTCTCTCTAATCAAAACATGTTCAACGGGTTTCCATTTCCAGACATTAAAGATTAGTATTTCATCCTGTTTATATTATGACTTATTTTAGCTTTTTTATGTTACTTTATTCAATAGAAATGATTTCTGACATTTTTATGTAATCTGTAATCTTCATCAACCCTCAGAAAGGTTGCACTCCCTTTTTATATATATATATATATATATATATATATATATATATATATATATATATATATATATATATATATATATATATATATATATATATATATATATATATATATATTTCCTTTTTATTTCCATGAACAAACATGTAGGCTAGTCTGTATTTAACAGCAGCTTCATTTAAAGCTTTTGACTTTTTACAATAAAAGTCAAAAATTAATTTATTGTATTTATAATAAAATATTGGAAATATGTTTAAAATATATGAGTGTTAGTTAGAAATGGGAAGGAGAAATATTTTAATATAAGATTCAGATGCCTGTGATGAATTATGATGCCTGACTAACATCATGTAGAAAGAGACGTGAGTGAGGTCGGTTGGCACATCATGGCGTATAAAATAAAAACAATAATTCATATATCTGATCTGAACGCTGACACACAGATATAAATGGACTCGGAGGCTGATAAATAACTCACAGCAGATTTAGAGCCGTTTCTTGATCCATGAACTATTTAAACGACAAAAAATAATGCCATCTAGAATAAAATATGTGGTACTGCTAATATTCACTTTATTATCTTTATATAATGATGGTGAAACTACACAGAATCTGCTTCAGAAACCAGGCAATAAGAAAATGTATTATTAAATTAATTGTTTAGCAAGATTTACTTTATCATTGATTAAAATTCATGTAAAGTAAAAGTTAGTTTATGTCTTTTATCACTTACACAGACACTGACCATTTGCATTTAATATCATCTTCTCTTATATTGTAAATGTCTGTTGATATATGAATTCTATTTAAATATTACTACACACTTGATCAATGTTATGATGTTTAACCCCTTGATTTCAGGTAATCAGGCACATTCATTCATTAAATAAGTCACAGAAGTTTTTTTTCTCCCTTTTATTTCTTATTTTTATTTACAGATGAAATTCCAGTTTCTGTTAAATTAGAATTTTAAATGATGTACTTGAACTTTGCTTATTTAGATAACTCTGGGCAATGCTTTTCTTTGTCTTAGTTGAGTCGATAATGAGGTGAATTTCTTCCCACAGTGTGAGCACTTGTACGGTTTCTCTCCAGTGTGAACTCTCTGGTGTTTTTAAGGCACTGGATGTAGTGAAGGTATTCTCAGTCAAAGCACAGATAAGGTCTTAAACCAGTATCAATACACTTATGCTCTTTTAAATACATGCAGTACAGAGATAGGCACTCAACTTCAGACTTGACTCGACAAAAAGTCGAGTCAAAAAAACAACTCAAGTCTTTAATTCTTAACTGACATAATGATTTTTTGCTTTATTTGAATCTGATAAAATCTGCTTCACATATACGTGACGTGATAGATCAGACCCTTGTCATAGAATTGAATTTGGCCTACGTATGTCTGTGTATTGTACATAAACTCTGAATTGTCATAAGACAGGAGCAATCATGCAATATGTTCTCACATTTGGATTCATTACCATGTCAGATCGGCTAGATGCAAAGAATGTGTGGGAAACAATTAAAGGGGTACTTCAGCGCTGGGAAGATGAATCTGTATTTAAACTGGGTCATTAATGTAGGAGAAATGTGAAATTATTTTTTAATTTGGTGCCTTCTAGACTGAGAAAACACAGAAAATGTATTTTTGTCTCATGGGCATGAAAGACAACAATTCCCAGAATGCACTGCTTCACTGCCGGCTAGTCGGCTACTGGATTACTGAATCACTTGCCTACCACGTTCATTTTCAGAAAATCAGTTCAGTTAGAGACACTACAATTAAAAACTGAACGTGTCTGTTCGATATAAAGCGAGTGAGCCGATTGAGCGTCACGGCACAAACGCAGCAGGATCGGATTACATTCACCGCTCCGTTTACATGAATCTCCGCAGCTCCCCGAGCCGAGTGCTGTGAGTGTGATGTTGAAAACATGTGGAAATAGCGCCCACTGCTGGCTGTAGTCTTCAACCTCTGGACAAAAACTCCTCCGATGACGGAAAATTACGATATTTGCGTCATCGGAGGAATTTTTCCAGAAATTAAATACATAATTCTCTCGTCTCAGGGTCATATGAGGGGGGAAAGTATGATAATATGAATATACTCCCGGGTTTCTACTGATACAAAGCTTAGTACACCAGATTGACAACATTAAAAGTTTATTAGACATCGCATCCACAAAGGTTAGTGACATTAAAGTCACCCTGAAATCAAAATTTAAGTTTAGAATGATTATGTTAGCCTTAAGGTTATGAAATTGAATAAGCTGGTATGTTCCAAAACAATGACAAAATTCTCATTCAGGAGATATAAGCATTCAAAACTTGCAGTCTCAGACTTTTGTTAAAATGAATCACAGATTTTGATGACGATTTTGATGACTTCATCTTCTCATCACATCTTCCGTCCAATCAAATGCTTTCTAGACTCTGAAGCGCCCGCCCCCTACTTTATAAACAGACGCTGAAGCTGTGGCTGAAATCGGTCAGCTGTTCACACATTTACTATTTTCTACATGGTGAAGGGCACATTGCCCACTATATCTGCGATAGGAAACGATTCAGACAGTGTAAATATGCTTTCAGTTGAGGCGAACGAAATCTGGTTTCGCGGTAGTTTCACGCTCACAACCACATCGAACACACATAGTCTAGACCAGAGCCGTTAGAGACACGAAAGCGCAGCGATGATCATTTGCACGAGTCGGCGGAAACAACAAAACATATCGGTCCCATTTAAATTCTGCACAGACTGCTGTATTTCAAAGCGATATGGAGGAGATCATTATGAGAAACGGTTAGAGATTAGGAGGAAACTGTGGCTTTACCGAGCTGAAAGGCTCTAGTCAAACTGTGATATTACCAAAAGCTATTGGCTGTTTCAAAAAAGGGGAGGAGCTGCAAACAGCTGGAGCCGTTTCAGGGGAAATTACAAGGCACTTCCGTGGGCCTTTAACTCCCACAGCTGTTGTGGTGTAGCTGCATGGCTCCTTCGGATTGCCAGTCTGTTAAAACATGAATAAAATCTAACCTTTAAACCTAGCTAGCATTACGTTTTGCTTGTATCAATCTTTTCCTGTGCAGCTTTTCTCTCTCTTAATGTGTCTACGAGAGAGCTAGAAAGATGTTAATCCATACTTAAAGAGGTCACTATAATCGTAATATGAAATTTTCATACTGTCCCATCTCTACATGTACATAAGTATTCACAGCCTTTGCCCAATACTTTGTTGAATCGCCTTTGGCACCAATTACAGCCTTAAATCTTATTGCGTATGATGCTACAAGTAGAACGGCTTAAGCTATTGCACTCCTCTCTCAAATGCATTTTTTTCTAGCCAGTTAACAAGCTATTGCAATTCACACTTTTCAGTCACGTGACTGTCATGAAGCCCTGGAGGGAAAAGCTTTAAAAAAATATGTGAATAAGATTTGGGCACTTGTGATCCACAGCACCTGCAGTATTTCAATCACTAAAATCACAGAGACGTTCTAAAACGCTTAACGTGGAAAACACTTAGAATGGGTTGCACCAATAAGGATTTAATCAGGCAAAGTTTAACGCTAATCAAGATTTTTAAACACAGATCAACCTCGCAGAAAGACTGTTAATTAAAGGGCTAATTAAGCAGGCGGAGGGCGAACCGACACCAGGATAAATCCTTATTAGTTCAACCAACCCTTAAATTGTCTTAATGTACTTATCAAATTCAGTTTACACATTTTTGATGATGAATACTGTAGATGAGTAGATGAGCCAAGAATATGAACACACATGGGTTTTCTTTTTAATGGATTTCTATGGAAAAAACACAAGAAACCTCATGTTGCATTGATATTCTGTGTTCATTTGCTTGCCTGTATGCATAATCAATAAGGTGTATATTGAATATAATTGTCTTACTACAAACCTGGTAAAAATGGGCAATGGAGGAAAGGCTTGTTATACAATGGAAAGGCAAGTTTATTTATAGAGCACATTGCATACACAATGGCAATTTACATTTACAGAAGGAATTTATGCATTTGGCAGACGCTTTTATCCAAAGCGACTTACAGTGCACTAATTACAGGGACAATCACCCTGAAGCAACGTGGAGTAAAGTGCCTTGCTCAAGGACACACTGGTGGTGACCTGGGATTGAACCAGCAACCTTCTGCATGTCAGTTAGGTGGTTTAAATCAAAAAGATGCAAAAATAAAATACAGTATCAGTCGAACATACAGTGGCACATTGCTCAATCTGTAAAACAGTTATAAAAAGAATTAAAAGAATAAGTTTATTTCCATGCATATTGATAATTTAACTCTGGCACAGTGCTCATTCAGTAAATGCACAGCTGGACAGATGTGTTTTGAGTCTGGATTTGAATGTGGAGCACATCTGATCTCTTCTGGAAGCTGGTTCCAGCTGCGGCTGGCATAATAACTAAACGCAGACTCTCCTTGCTTTGAGTGAACTCTTGGTATTTCTAGCTGACTTGATCCTGATGATCTGAGTGATCTGTTGGGTTTGTATTTAACCAGCATATCTGCAATGTATTGAGGTCCAAGGTCATTGAGTGATTTATAAACAAGTAACAGTACTTTAAAGTATATTCTGAATGTATCCTGTGGCAAGTAGCGGGGCGAGGGACCGCGAGAGCGGAACCGGTGACGAGTGATAATGAGTGCCAGCTGCGCGTCACACCGGTCTCGTCTCGCGGCCGAGTGGCGGGAGCATAAAAGGAGCGAAGACAGCGGAAGGCGAGAGGACCAGGCCTGGATTTTGTGTTATGTTTGTTTATGTCGGTGGGCAGTCGTCCGTGAGGGGCTGCCCACGTTTTTTTTTTTCAAAATAAATAAACAAAACAAAAGTAAACCGCAAACACACACACATAAAAAAAGCGTGGGCAGCCCTCACGGACGCACTGCCCACCGACATAAACAAACATAACACAAAATCCAGGCCTGGTCCTCTCTCGTCTTCTGCTGTCTTCGCTCCTCCTTTTATGCTCCCGTCACTCGGCCGCGAGATGAGACCGTGTGACGCAGCTGGCACTCATTATCACTCGTCACCGGTCCCGCTCTCGCGGTCCCTCGCCCCGCTGCTTGCCACATATCCGAAAGCCAGTGTAAAGACCTGAGGACTGCCGTGATATGGTCATATTTTCTTGTTCTGCTCAGAATCCTGGCAGCGTTTCTTTATGAGCTGTTGCTGTCTAATGGTCTTTTTGGGAAGGCCGGTGAGAAGACCATTACAATAGTCCACCCTGCTGGTGATGAAAGCATGAAAGAGTTTCTCTAAGTCTTGCCTGGAAACAAAGCATCTAATTCTTGCAATATTTTTGAGATTATAGTAAGCTGATTTAGTTATTGCTTTGACATTACTACTGAAAAGTCATACTCCAGAATCACAGTAAGATTCCTGTCTTGATTGTTTTTGTTTTTAGACCTTTAGCCTCAAGATATGCGTGGGAATTTCATCTTTGTTTCCAAATGCAATGAGTTCGGTTTTGTCTTTATTTAACTGAAGAAAGTTTTGGCACATCCAACTGTTAACTTCATCAATGCATTTGCACAGGGAGTCAATGGGGCGATAGTCATTAGGTGATAGTGCTAAGTAGATCTGGGTGTCGTCAGCATAGCTGTGGTAAGCCATTTGGTTCTCTCTCATTATTTGGCTCAGTGGCAGCATATACAAGTTGAATAGGAGTGGTGCAAGAATTGACCCTTGTGGGACTTGTGGATGTCCAGTCAGACTTATGGTCACCTATACTCACATAATAACCTCTCCCTTCTTAGTACGACCTGAACCATTTGAGGACCATCCCAGAAAGCCCTACCCAGTTTTCCAGCCTGTCAAGAAGTATGTTGTGGTCAACAGTGTCAAATGCAGCGCTGAGGTCGAGTAGCACCAGCACTGATAATTTGCCTGTTTCTGTATTGAGGCGAATATCATTTATTATCTTTGAGCGCAGTTTCTGTGCTGTGATTCGGTCGAAAACCATTTAGAAAATTGTCCAAATGTTCATTTGATCTTTAGAATTTGTTCAGCTGACTGAAGACAACTTATATCTTTATTATCTTGCCTATGAAGGGGAGATTTGAGATTTTGAGGTTGCTTAACATGTTTATATCCAGATTGCTCGTTTTCAGGAGGGGCTTAACAACTGCAGGTTTCAGGGAGTTTGGGAAAGTCTCAGAAACAAGTGAGTCGTTTACCACTTCTACGAGATCTGCTTCTAAACAGTTAAACACAGTTTTGAAAAATGAAGTGTGTTAAGGCGCAGGTTGATGTTTTATGGTGCTGTACATCATCAGATTTTACCATCAACTGCCTCAAAATCAAACATAGTGACTATTGTGGATGAGAATGTCTGACTTGTATGGTGTGACAATGGTGTGTCGTCATGTGAAATCTATGAATTAGATATCATGTAAATGTAACATTTGGTGTCTTCCCGTGGTTGAAAAATGAATTGTGAGATTACATGAGGTGATATATTTCAGCAATGTACAGTGTGTGGCACCTGATGTTAATTTAGGATTTCAGTCTGTACTATAACTTGACGTGATGTGATGTTAGGATCTCAGTAAGGAAGCACAAACTCCTGAAGCACAATAATAAGGACAGAACAAACAGGGAAATCCCAACTCTTGATCGGAAACAGGCATGTGTTCACGAAAACAAAGCAGTCCAGAGAGGCGAACGCTAACCCATGGAAATCCAAACTCCAGCACCAGTAACAGTCCAGATGGTCACAAGCAACAGAGGAGTCCGAGACATTTTGGAGAGCAACTTTTAAACACAGCGCAAACTGGGCAGAGAAAAAAAAACATGTGAGATAAAAAGAAAACAAAACTAGACAAGAACAGCAAGAAGCACAGAACACACTGGCAGAGAACAAAGAGGAAGGAAGCATAGCAGAGAAATCAAGCAATAAAGGGAGACAGGTGAGCGCAAACAAGCAGATTGTGAAACACAGACAGCTGTGTGTGAACGCATGAGGAAAAGACAGAAACAAAAAGAAAGAAGAGAACAGAAGGAAGATCAAACCTGCGTCTGGACAGATGGTAGTCGGTTCCTCTCCGCTCTGTGCTGCCGTTTGAGTGTACCAACAACCGCAATCTGAGAGCATCAAACAAACACTCATGTTTTTAACTGCACAATAAAATTGATGCAAAGATGATGCTTTATCAAAAATATAAAGCTCAAAGCAGGGGAAATGTATGTTTTTTTTAAATGATGGTGGTCTCATAGGCTCTGCCGTCACCTCAGTTTCTTACAGTTTTTAAGATTTCCATGCATCTAAGGACTCTTGCAAGTCTCACTTTTTTCGGTTTATTTGTAAATTATTATTTTTTGTAATTTTTGCTTATACTGAGATTATGAAATTATAATTATTTAATGATCCATTATATTATATGGTCATTATATGCATCAATCAAAATGTGAATAAGTGTCATAATTCTTACTGTTAGGCGTCTCTAAATCATGTGCTCCAGCCCTCTTCTCCAGTTCCTGCTCCTTTTTGTCCAGTTTCATCTCCCTTTTGTCCAGTTCCATCTTCCTTTTGTCCAGTTCCACCGCTCTTTTATCCAGTTCCACCGCTCTTCTGCTCAGTTTTTCTCTGACTCACTTGACTGTATGGCGTGACATTAAGATTTTTAATTTTTTATTAATTTATTAGGACTATCTACTGTAAATGAAGAGTGAATTCAGAGTATACATTGTATCCGTTCAGAGGAACACTGTGGTCAGACATTCAGGAGTGACAACTGCATTTAGGAGTGAATCCCCTAGATTCAGAGATGGGCATAAATACATGTGTGTTTCACACATCTATTGATTCGATACGATACGATACCTTGGGTTAAATTGGTTGAAGACATTGTCTGTGCACAAAATGCCAAATATCAGCCATTTATTTCTGTCCAGGTTACACTGCAGCCTATTACTTGTGGTGGACATTACTAAATAAATCATGGTGGTTGTTATGATACCAAAATTATAGATACAACTGAAATGTCATTCTCAATACAACAGCAAAAACGAATACTGGGATAACTTATGTAAATAAAAAATTCTCATGCAATCAATGGACAGTTCAGTTCATTGCAAAGGTTCAGCCAGTAGTGGGCACTCATGCAACGTAAGCAATGACGCACATCCGAGTGAACGAGACGGAGGGAAGTTAGTGAGTCAAGGGCATAATAAAACAGACTGGAACGCATCCTTAGCCCCACAGCATAAATGGGGCTCTGGGTGTGTGTGTCCACGGTTTGCAGTGTGTGTTCACTACTCCTAATGTGTGTGCACTGGATGCAGCTGGATGGGTTAAATGCAGAGGACAAATTCACATTGACATCAACTGTTCTGAAACACTAAAATTATGTCAGCTATGTCAAACATTTAAATGTAATATATAGCATATATGACTTACATTTCCTGCCCCCATTTTCTTCTGAACGATTTTTTTTGTGCCAAATCTGAAACAAAACCCATTTGAAGAAACCATGAGGGTGAATCACGATATGAATATGCAACAACAGAAGACACTTGTGCATTTTGAGATTTTCTGTTTTGTAAAATAAAATAATAAGCTCTGAGTTTAGACATGAGTTGTTTTCCTGGAAATCCTACACAACTTGCAACATTCTAAAACAACATTCAGAGGTAATAAATACTACATTAAGGCAATTCTAAGATGGCATTCTATGCGTTTATCAGGTGTAATAAAGTCTGTCAATCATTACTAGACCGCCACCCTCAGGCTGAATAACGCAAGGACATTCGAATTCTACCCAGAGTGTGTTTGATGTGTTCAGTGGTAGAATATAAAGCTTACAAGCTTATCATAAACTATGAATCTCATTTTTAAACATTGTATTGTATTAAATAGCTATAAGAGCCAGAATTAGACGGAGATGTTACATCGGACTGACGTCATAGGTTCTCGCCTAGATGCCCAATCACCTCCAAGTGGTACAAAATGAGCCAATGGACCTTGGCCACTGAGATTTGCACACCCACCCGGACATACGGGTATAAACAGGACCGGCATTACTCACTTCATTCATGCTTCAGGGTTATGGCAGGGGGACTTAATGTCTTTTTTCCCTCTTTCAGAGAACGGGGCTTACATTAGTGACCTAGATGTTCCCATTCACTCAGGCACGTTCAATGTTACGTCCGACTGACGTCATCGGGTCCCTATGGAAAGCACCACTGAATTGTGTTACAAGTGTTGGAGATGCAGATGCTGGCAAGCCACAACGTGCCCTTTTAGCAACTGCTCTCACAAATATCGTAACCTACCCAGCGCCCGAAGTAAGCCAGAGGGAAGTCCTCCTTAACGAAGGAGATGGAAGGAACAGGGTCTTACCCTGGGGACAGTCAAAGCTGCTGTTCCCATTCCCATCGTTTTTCAGCCATTATCAAAATGCTGGGGAAGAGTTCCCAATCCCTAAGGAGGGGAATTCTATGGAGGCACACCCTTCCTGATGGGAGGTAACGTGTGGAGGCTACACATATGGATTGACCCGTGGTGCAGGACAGGGAGGAACTGCTACCAGCTCAGAGACAGGGCAGAGCAGAGCCACCCTAGGAAAGACTCAGATTTACCATCAGGGAAACGTGCACATGAGTACTGGGCCTGGCGTCAGACGCCTCCGCCGTGTCCAACTGCCAAAGGATGCTGGAGGAACTCCAACAAGGTTTGCCAAGTGGGGAACTCACCTGAAGAGCAAGTAGGCACCACAAGTGAGACACTGAGCCAGTCTTCCCACACATTGCCTATTGCAAACGGCACCCCAACCCGTGGGGGAGGTCTCTGTGGTGACAACAACATGCCTGGATACTTGTTCTAGAGACACTCCAGCCCATAGAAAGGCAAGGTCTGACAATGGGCTGAATGTTTGGCAACAGCTTGAGAAACGGAGCGAGCCATGGTGCCATGCCTTTCTCGGGACTCGGCTGTGTAGCCAGTGCTGAAGCGGTCTCATTTGCATCAATCCAACCGCCGTGACCGCAGCTGCGGAAGCCATATGCCCCAGGAGCCTCAGAAATTGCTTCAGTGGAACCGCTGTCTTCCGCCTGAATGTATTCAGGCAGTTCAGCACCGACTAAGCACGTCAGTTGGTGAGACACACTCCACACCGAGAAAAGAGATGCTCTGCACAGGAGAGAGCTTGCTCTTTTCCCAGTTGACCCGAAGCCCCAGAAGTCTGAGCTGCCTGAGCACCAGGACTCGCGACTGGGCCAGAATGAGCCAGTAGTCAAGATAGTTGATGTTGCGAATACACATCACCTTGAACGGGGCAAGAGCATCCTCCGCGACTTTGGTAAAGACACAGGGAGATAGGGACAGTTCAAAGGGGAGGACCTTGTACTGGTATTCCCGACCTTCGAATGCAAAGCAAAGAAACGGTCTGTGTCCAGGTAAAATCAAGACATGGAAGTACGCACGTGAGGATGTGTTTCTGCGTGAGCATCTTGAATGGGAGCTTGTGAAGGGCTTGATTTAAGATCCAGTTCTTCTTGAGTATTAAGTATGGACTGTAAAATCCTGATTTCATCTCGGCCAGAGGGACTGGATCTATTGCGTCTGTCACCAAGAGGACAGTGATCTCCCTCCACAGGACATGAGAGTCCTTCCCTGTCACTGAGGTGAACAGGACGCTGCTGAACCTGAGGGTACGCCTGGCAAACTGAATCACATAGTGTGATTGTCCGAATGAGCAAACGGGATGTCCAGGGAAGCGTTAACCAGACTACCAAACGCCGTATGAGTGAAAATCTGAATTAATTGAGTAATGCCGATCCTATTTATACCTGTATGTCTGGGTTGGTGTGGCTCGGCATGCAAATCTCATTTGCCAATGTCCAATGGCTCATTTTGTACCACTTGGAGGTGATTCGGCTCCCAGATAAGACCACATGACGTCAGTCCGACGTAAGGTCAAACGTGACTGACTGAATGGGAAAGATCAGATATAGATTTGACCCCGGATGCCGAATCCCTGCCAGAAGATATAAGTCTTCTATCAGCCTGAGAGTTTGACTGAGAAAGCCAGGGAAGAGCAGACGCATGCCGCACTAGATGCCACACTTCGTCCGACCAGTACAATACCGATGTGTTGTTATTATAACATGGTAAAACAATGGAAAATTACTGCTTCACAACATCCTGTGACGTTAAAAACCTTGAAGTGGAGACATACTCTTATCTCCTACTTGTGAACCAACATCTCTTCAAACCACACAATTATAAGATTAAACAGCAGTAGCAAGAACAAGGAAATAAGTAATATGAAAACATAAAACTAATTATTAAATTAATAAATTATGTAAATAATAAAATGCATAAATGATGAATCAAATAACAACTAATGACTGACTATAAATAACTAATGATTATTAAATTAAATATAAAAATAAAGAAAACAAAATAACACCAATGTATGGCTGCTTTCTTAAAGTAAAACACAATTTCACTCGAAATTCCTTGGATCTATCTTTAACAAACCTGCTGTATTTTTTTACCGCTGAAACTCCTAAATCATCCCCATAACCTAAAACAATCATAAACTGTCCTTACCTGCAGGTTAAAGATGTTAGGCGTTGTTTCAGGGCCCACGGCGGTGTCTTTAAACCGACTCAATCCTGGGTTCTCTTACACTGGGCAGGTAGCTAGTATTCATATCTAAACCAAAATAAGATATTTCCTGGACAAATCACTCTTGCAACTCTTGACTTGTTTTGAAAGTTCTCGAACCACCAAAGTTTTTTTTTAAACAAAGAAACGGAGACAATAATTCAAAAAAGGCTAAAACATGCAAATCTTCACCCGAAGCGCAGCACCGAAAAACTGTGAGCAAAGCTTTTTATACTTGTACATCTTATGGGGCGTGGCCTTAAGAAGCTTGTGCTGTCATTATAATGCAGCAATTCCTTATACGGTAAGCTACTGGCCTCAGACGATAGCCATCATAATCACTCTCCACGTTTATCACAAGTTTGCAATAAGCACACATGAATCTATCTCATCTTTCTTTGCAGCGGACACTTGAAGGCTTAAACCTCTGTTGAAACCACACTCCCTTCATAGAACTGCCAGTCCTTTTAACCTTCCCCTTTTTCAGGGATCCCATAGCCCTGGGTTTAACACCAGGGCAAACAGTTATAAAACAGGCTCAGCTCATCACCTCTAAACCAGTAAATTAGAATAACACAATCACATATAGTATGCAAACTTGGTTGAAAGATTGAATTATACTATATTTCAATCAATTCAAACTTCTCTTGCAAATGGAATATTTCACAATTGTGACATTCAAATTGGCTTTCTAACATTGTTTAATAGCTTTTAATTCAAGCTCTCCATTTGTCTGATGGCTCTTATTATCTGCTTGCTCCGCCAGATCAGTCCTCCACAGGGATATTGTATGTTTTCTCCCTTCTTTTCTCCTTCTTCTTAGTTTTTTGGATTTTCCTGGCGTGGTCTTTCTGGAATCGTTCATTTAGAAGATCATCCATAAACAAATATATTTTATCTGACACATTTGTTACACTTAAATCATTTAGGAGAGATCTTGTTTCAGGGAATTCATCAGAAGTATGTGTGTTAACTCACTGCAAACTCTCTCGGTGCAGCTCTACTGATGCAGATGCACAATGCATGAGGCGAGGCGTTGTCACGTAAGCTGCAGAGCTGGTCCAATCAAAGATCATTTGTGATCATCGGGGATGGACTGGTCATCATCGGCCAAGCACTGGTACTTTCTCGGTGGGGCACGGGGAAGTCCCGTGATGGTCAGTCCTTCCCTGAATTCGACACCGAATTCTCTGTAATACACTCGTGTAATATGAGAAGTTGTTTCCTGAGGCTGAACCCGATTACACATCCTAACTGTTAAACTGGAAATGATCATACCAGAGACTAATTACAAGCTTTTCAATCAACACACCACACATATAGAAAATGGTTCACTGTGGGTTTTTTATTATAACGTATGTAAAACAATATAGCAATGAGAATCATGTTTCGCCTATAATACCATGATATGCACAGTTAAATTCTGGTACATTTTTGGTAACACTTTAGTTTTGGGTCCAAAGCACTATTAACTAGTCACTTATAGGATGCATATATTAGAAGGATATTGGCTGTTTATCTGTAAAATTATAAACGCCTTATTCTACATTCCTAACTTAAAAGAATAAAAGTAAAGATCATACTCACTCATATTAAAGATGAAATATTGTTAAACATAGTGGATGAGATAAAGAAAACAATATGATTATTATGATTATTCTTTTATGGTAGTTTCTATCCTTTCAAACTTATTTTTCTTGTATTGATCCATTTATGCTTTTTGTCTACTGTATTTTTTAATATCATATACTCATGCATGTGTTTTATTCAGACCAGACATTTAGTTCACTTCTGCTGTGTAAATGTACAGTGTGGCTACTGGCGAGACATGCAATCTTATTTCCGTTTTCTGCTCAGTGTGGTATCCTGTCTAATATGTGTGTTATCTTGTTTGTTAAGTTTCACATTAGATGTTTATCTTACCTTGAATTAAGGCATAGTTGTATTAGCATAAGGTCCGATGAACTGATTTTAACTGAGTTTTGAGAATGGCATGTCATGGGTGAGACGCTGCAAAAGTCGCAAGACACAAGCACAAAGGTTATGCACAAATGTCTAACGCGTGTTTGCATAGAAAGACAATGGAAAAGTAACACATTGGGATGGAAAAACGAGTTCTGTGTTCTCTAATTAATACTCATAATTAATGTTCTCATAATTAATACCAAGAGACTATTTCTGATCTTGAACCTAAATGCTCCTACATCTCTGGCTGACTTTTTGCTCTTGCATCTTGCTGATAAGGCCCTTCTCCTCCCCTTTAGTCTTCTGGCAATGTTATTTTAGATATTTGGTTATTTGAGGAATAAGCTTGTTGAAGTTCCTACCAGCCGTTTGTTGTATAGTCCTTAAAAAAGTGATTTCTGTGAAATTAAATATCTCCTTTTGCTTTGAACTGTGAGCCTCGTAACTTTACAGATGTTGTTTATGCTCACACAGCAACATTAACTGAAGTCAAGGACCCTTATATTACTGTTAAATACATTTCTGTTTAATACCGTACATTTTGTTACATTTTTTGTTTTAATTATACACTTCAGCTTGATTTTATGTTTTTTTTTGCTGGGGCTGGAGATGAGAAGTTCCCCATGGTCACTCTCTCCTTTTTTCTACCTTTGCCATTTACTCCTAGATTTCCTAAAACTCTATTCAGTTTAACATTAATATGAGGATTACTGTAGTTTTTTTCTCACCCAATGTTTTTTTTCTCTCAAAGAACAGCGTAAATTGACAGCAACATACTCTTAATAGTTTCTACAGTAAGGCAAAGCTGTAAATACAGCAATAATACAATACAATAATACAATACCGCTTCTATGGTAAAGTGTAATTGAAAATACAGTAATACTGTAAAAAAAAAAATTACAGTGCGAGACAAGCAAAAGGCAGTAATTTATGTGTGTCACACATCTGCCCTTCTGCTACATATTAAGGGCTATTATATTTATTAAACAGGGCAAATTAGCGGGAGCGTTATTCCATAAAAGAACACAGACACTGTCGGATCATTTCCATAATGACCAACGAAATCTACCCGAAAGCGCCTGGTTTAAGGCATGCTTTTTTTTGGGCGGTAAATAACGGCGCAAACACCAGTAAATTGTCGGGCACAAACCTTTGTAAATCATCTCATGTGATTCATTTAAATACTCTACTCCCATGAATTTTGCGTCTGAAAGGTAAACTGCATAGATAATAAGGTCAGCCGCAAAAATAACCCAGTCCAAATAACGCCTTTCAGCGCTAATTCTTCACTGAATGTCTTCAGTAAATCCTGACAGTGGTCTTTTAACTGGAATATTGCAGTATTTATTATAAATAATTTTTTATCATTCTATCATTCAAATTTTATATTGAATCAGGGTATACAAAAACTTTGCAATATTCTTTGCAAAACATTCAGAGTAGTTCAAAGACCTTATGAAATATTAACACAATGTTGACTTATTTTACACACAGATCATTAACACTGTTAAAACTATAGACTGTATGGTTAAAACACAGCATGAATGGAGATATTGTCAAGTCAAGTCAACTTTATTTATATAGCGCTTTTAGCAATGTAGATTGTTTCAAAGCAGCTTCACAGTGTTAAACAGGAAAATAATGCAACAGAATATATTTTGATTATCATACAGTGACAATGTGGGCTTTAGATCAGTAATTTGGTCTATATGGTTAATTTAGTTTAATAATTAGATTTATTTGGAAATTTATTTGAAAAATTGTGTTGCCCCAACTGAGCAAGCCAAGCCAGAGGCGATATTGTGTGGAAGTCAACATTTTTTGAACTGCTTCAAAATAGTTCAAATGATAGTTCACCCAACAATGAAAATTATCCCACGATTTACACACATTAAAGTCATTCTAAGAGTATTTGACATTCCTCTTTCAGACGATTACAATCTGAGTTATATTAAAAAATGTCCAGGCTCTTCCAAGCTTTATAATGGCAGTCCTGATTTCGAAGTCCAATAAAGTGCATCCATCCATCATAAAAGAAATCCATAAGAATCCAGGAGGTTAATAAAAGCCTTCTGAAGCCTGACTTACGCCCTGACGCAAATGTATGGTGTAGGATGTAGGAGTGCATAAGCTTTGACGCCTCTCGCGGTTCAAACAAATAGGGCTGGGCAATAAACTCAAGCCCCTCTTCTCTTATATCGAAAACCTCTGATATTTCTCTTTTAAAAATCCTCGTTTTAGACTCTAATTCATGACCGGTGTTTTGTTTTGCTCTGCGCTTCTGCGTTCGTCAATACATCATGCGTCAGGTCAGGGGTTACTCGTTAGCCGTAAATCGATGTATACAGCCGTATTTATCTGACACGAACCCATCGCTTCGCTTCAGAAGGTCACTCATTCATACACCGACAGCGGTGTCAGCCGTGCAAGGTGCCATCCAGCTCGTCTGGGGTAAGGTGTCCTGCTCACGGACATCTCGACACTTGGTGTCGAGCGTGGGATTGAACCACCAACCTTCCGGTTTGTAGACAACCTACATGAACCACTGAGCCACTGCCGCCCGCTATGTACATCATGGGGTAATTTTCATATTTGGGTGAACTATCCCTTTAATTATTCCAGGACACACAAAACTAATGATTTAACAGAAATATTACATTCTTACATTTAGGCCTATACATTAAACACCAGTATGTGGCTATTAGTAACAAAATGTCAAATACATTTCATACACTCCCACATGAAATAAATACTATAGTATATTATAGTAAAATACTATAGTGTTTTTGAACCATATAGTAAAAAAATACTACAGTAAATCAACAAAGTGTAGTAAATACTATAATATACTACAATTTACTGTAAAAGCTTTACTGTGTGGTTCAAAAAACACTATTATTTACTAAAATAAATTTTACTATAATATACTATAGTATTTACTAGAGTAATTTTACTATAATATACTATAGTATCTTTTCATGTGCATGAGTATATTAGCACAGAAAATGACCTTTACATCAGATGGTTAAGAGTCATTGCAAATTCATCTCAGAAAAAGAAGATTTGTAACACCTGCAGTCAAATATGAACAAAATGAGGATCAACTGTTCCTCTTTGAGACCCGCTAGTGAGGTATTCAGTGTGAGAGAGTTTCAGGCAGTTGAAAGATGTAATTAAATTGCAGTGCTATACTTGTCTGTTCCTGAATCCTCATACAAAGCATCACATGACACCAGAAGACTCCGATTTTGTTTCTATTTAGAGATCAATATACATGGTAACATCAACATCCAGTCTCTGTATGAAAATGAAAAAGCGTGAAAATTTATAGTCAAAAGTTTGGAATTACATTTTAGTCAGTATAGTCAGTAGCGCAAGTGAATTATCCCTTTAAGAAGAAACCGGAAAAAACTCACCTCGGGACTATCACAATCCATTCACAGAGTGTCAGAAACTAAGGAGAAGGAATATAGAGTTATAAATGTTAAATGTACATTTAATATAGTTGTTGTAACTATATTACAAATTGAATTCTTACTATGAAGTGGCAGTAATTTTTCTGTTTCATCTGACAGGTTTCTGGATCCCAGGTAATCCACTTGCTTGTGAACCATCTCTGCTCGTCAGCTCTTCTTCATGTTCATCTGGAGGTCTGCTTTTGTCCCTAGACACTGAAGTAAAAATGTTTTTCTCTAGTATGAAAGCCGTTGAGCTTCTGTTTAATGTTTAATGTATAATTATAGAGACTGTGGGGTGAGATGTACAGAACTAATATTCACCAGCAGGATCTGCTGTGGTCTGATGAAGTTCTCTGGATCTCACTTCTCTCTCTCTAATCTCCAGATCGTTCTCTTTGTCGTCCAGTTGCTTTTCTCTCATATGCAGATTTAGCTCTCTCTCATGCAGACATGAGTCTTCTTTAACTCTTGCATCAGCCAGATTATTTTCTAGTTGTTCTTTGAACTCTTCCAGTTGTTTTATGTTGTCCCTTAACTGATTCTCTCTATCTCTGGAATCATTCAGTTCTTTTTTTAACTGTCTCTCTCTGTCTTTGTAAACAATCAGCTCTTCGTCCAGTTGCTTCTCACGATGGGTTAAAGTTTTTAACTCCTCCTTCATCTGATTCATTCTGTCTTTTGAATCATTCAAGTCTTTGCTTAAGTGTCTCTCTCTGTCTTTTGAATCATTCAGTTCTTTTTTTAACTGTCTCTCTCTGTCTTTGTAAATGATCAGCTCTTCGTTCAGTTGCTTCTTAAGATAGATGGAAGTTTTTAACTCCTCCTTCATCTGCTTCTTTCTGTCTTTTGAATCATTCAAGTCTTTGCTTAACTTTCTCTCTCTGTCTTTGTAAATGATCAGCTCTTTGTTCAGATGGTTGGAAGTGTTAAGCTCCTCCCTGACCTTATCCTGTTTCTCTTTTAAATCCTTCAACTCTTTGCTTAACTGAGTCTCTCTGTCTTTTAAATCCTTCAACTCTTTGCTTAACTGAGTCTCTCTGTCTTTTAAATCCTTCAACTCTTTGCTTAACTGAGTCTCTCTGTCTTTTGAATCCTTCAACTCTTTTCTTAGTTTATTTTCCTTTTTGTCATACTCCTCCTGAAAATAATTGTTTGCTTTTCTGAAACACTCCAAATGGTTTGTGAAAAAACTGCTGTCTTTACTCTCGGTCATTGTCTCTATTTTTTTAAACAATTCATTAAGACTCTCCTCAGTGTTGTGTAAAATGTGGTATCTACTTCCACACATCTTCAAACAATCGTTCTTTCTTGGATCATTGTGCTTTGCCTCATCCATAAATAATACCATGCAATACTCCAAGACCTCCTTCCCAAACACCTTACTAAGAGCTTTTAAAAGATAATACTCTCTGCCAGAGTTTTTCACATCTCTATGCACTAACAGAAAGGCATGAGGCCCAGGAAACATCTGAGACTCATATGACTCAATTTCTTTTCTGATAGCT
Organism: Gobiocypris rarus; assembly: GCA_023029165.1. Taxonomy (NCBI): domain Eukaryota; kingdom Metazoa; phylum Chordata; class Actinopteri; order Cypriniformes; family Gobionidae; genus Gobiocypris; species Gobiocypris rarus. The sequence goes on along the minus strand of CM040930.1, from coordinate 34,986,558 downwards.
TTGACTCTCCTGCTGAAAAACAGGAATGAGTTTAAGTGTTCCAGCCATGCGTATGGAGTTTTTAATACAGAAACCTGCCGTCCACAAGCATCAGCATTCCCAGGCTCCAATTTTTCAAATTCAAATGGTGCATTTTTATTTCTTGTCTTAAGGATTGTGCCACATGCTTTATCCATAAGAGCATCATCACCTCCAAGCACCATCAATCTCAGCTTTTGATTAGATTCTGTGGACGGTCCGGCTTCTTCTGTGGATGATCCATCTGTTAAAAAGTGATAAGTCAGAATACAAATGCATAAAACCTGTGTTGTGACTTAAAATTGGGTAGGAATAAGTTTTCAAATGTGGCTCACACAATAATTACACCACTGATGTAATTAATGTAATAGGAAGAACAAATTCTAACATTCATTGCCATTTTACTGAGTGTACATGAAAAGTGTGTCAACTTCAAAGAAACTAAATGAATGTGCACCTGATTGATCTTGTTCTTGATATTGGTACTCTGTCATGTTGGTATATGACTGTGAATCTAAGGTGAAAAACAACTTGTAAATGTAACAGACAAAAAAAGTGACCAGATCCAAAAATATAACTGTACTGTTACATTTACAAGTTGTTTTTCCCCTTATATCTGCACCACTGATCTTTATAAATGGCTGGATTGCTCATTGTGCTCTAAACTGCTGTCAGGTGGTGAAGCCATGCACTGGAAGTGTTTGAGCGGCCATCTTACTATTCCCTACCAACAGAGGGCATCATTGACTTACAGCCAAAACATTGACCTAAAATCACTCAATTTGCAGTGTCTCTGATTTATTAAAAAAGAAAAATTATTAATATCACATGGTCCTAAGTATTCAGACCCTTTGCTCAGTATTTAGTAGAAGCACCCTTTTGATCTAATACAGCCATGAGTCTTTTTTGGGAAAGATGCAGCAAGTTTTTCACACCTGGATTTGGGGATCCTCTGCCATTCCTCCTTGCAGAGCCTCTCCAGTTCTGTCAGGTTGGATGGTAAACGTTGGTGGACAGCCATTTTCAGGTCTCTCCAGAGATGCTCAATTGGGTTTAAGTCAGGGCTCTGGCTGGGCCATTCAATAACAGTCTCGGAGTTGTTGTGAAGCCACTCCTTCGTTATTTTAGCTGCGTGCTTAGGTGAACCTTCAGCCCAGTCTGAGGTCTTGAGCACTCTGGAGAAGGTTTTCATCCAGGATATCCCTGTACTTGGCCGCATTCATCTTTCCCTCGATTGCAACCAGTCGTCCTGTCCCTGCAGCTGAAAAACACCCCCACAGCATGATGCTGCCACCACCATGCTTCACTGTTGGGACTGTATTGGACAGGTGATGAGCAGTCTTCCATTTAAGGATTATGGAGGCCACTGTGCTCAGCAGAATTTTTTTTGTAACCAGATCTCTGCCTCGCCACAATTCTGTCTCTGAGCTCTTCAGGCAGTTTCTTTGACCTCATGATTCTCATTTGCTCTCAAATTCACTGTGAGCTGTAAGGTCTTATATAGACAGGTGTGTGGCTTTCATTATCAAGTCCAATCAGTATAATCAAACACAGCTGAACTCAAATGAAGGAGTAGAACCATCTCAAGGATGATCAGAACAAATGGACAGCACCGGAGTTAAATATATGAGTGTCACAGCAAAGGGTCTGAATACTTAGGACCATCTGATATTTCAGTTTTTCTTTTTTAATACATCTGCAAAAAAGTCAACAATTCTGTGTTTTCTGTCAATATGGGGTGCTGTGTGTACATTAATGAGAAAATAAATTAACTTAAATTATTTTAGCAAATGGCTACAACATAACAAAGACTGAAAAATGTAAGGGGGTCTGAATACTTTCCGTACCCACTGTATGTAATCATGGTGGAAATTAAACATGAACATACAGCGATCAGGCATAACATTATGACCAGTGAAGTGAATAACACTGATTATCTCTTCATCACGGCTCCTGTTAGTGGGTGGGATATATTAGGCAACAAGTGAACATTTTGTCCTCAATAGAGTGCCGAAGTGATGACGCAACCTTTTGCACAGTTAACAAAATGCTCTAATCACTGAGCCACAGAAACCTTACAGCAAGAGTTGTAGTTAACATCTTTATTTTCATAAAATAAGTAAACTGAAAAGACTATATATAGCCTATATACGAATTGCAAAAACTGTATTGTCGAACTACAGTCTCTCCACAGAAATAAAGAACTGGTAACCGGTGATCTTAATATCACAGAATTCTGTGTACAACAATATTTGGAAAAACTACAATTTGAAAGGACTAAATATATAACGTTATGTATATGAACTGAAAGGTAAACTTATAAGAGCGTGAGGCTGAATCGCGGACTAGTGAGAGATTTCCTGTTTGTCACAATGACGTCTAAAGTCCCCGCCAACAGATGTAGTCCCTTTTAGCAACCACCGTTTTTAAGACACAATAAAGTTTTAAAAAATCACAAGCAGGTTATAGTGTGTTTTATGTCATAGATCAAAACGTGAAAATATTTAAAGGCTTTGTTAACCATGGACCTTATTTCAGGCGATTTAGCAAAAACCCATTCAAAAAACCCAAATAAACTTTAGTGCGAGGGAACCCGAAGTGCTAAAATGCTAACTCACTTCTGCGTTTTGGCCTACAAAGTGACGTCATAACTTCGGCACTCTATGTTGATGTGTTAGAAGCAGGAAAAATGGGCAAGTGTAAGGATTTTGAGTGAGTTTGACAAGGGCCAAATTGTGATGGCTAGACGACTGGGTCAGAGCATCTCCAAAACTGCAGCTCTTGTGGGGTGTTCCCGGTCAAAAGTGCTCCAAGGAAGGAACAGTGGAGAACCGGCCACAGGATCATGGGCGGCCAAGGCTCACTGATGATTGATTTGTAGCTCAAATTGCTCAAGAAGTTAATGCTGGTTCTGATATAAAGGTGTCAGAATACACAGTGCATCACAGTTTGTTGCGTATGGGGCTGTAGATCAGTCAGGGTGTCCATGCTGACCCCTGTCCACCATCGAAAGCACCAACAGTGGCACGTGAGCATCAGAACTGGACCACGGAGCAATGGAAGAAGGTGGCCTGGTCTTGTATGTGCGTTGCTTACCTGGGGAACACATGGCACCAGGATGCACAATGGGAAGAAGGCAAGCCGGCGGAGGCAGTGTGATGCTTTGGGAAATGTTCTGCTGGGAAACCTTGGGTCCTGACGTCCATGTGGATGTTACTTTGACATGTACCACGTGTATGTATATAATAATGTAATAATTGTAATAATTTGTAATATTGTCTCGTCTGCCTGCCAAGCTGATGTTCACTAGTTACTCTAATGAATATTAACGTAACTTTTTAATAAGCAGGGGACATTCCCGACTTTTATCAAATATCCATTTACATGTTTTGGACATTTGCATTGTAAGAATGTACAGGGAGACTTCAGATATAAAAACGGAGTCTTGTTAGGCAATGTTTTCTTAGTAAAATCAGATAATTTCCTATTAATTCAATATAAGGCGTGAGCTTACTAGTGAATAATATGGCGGCGCAGTGGCTTCGTTTTTTATGACATCATGAGCAATCCAGTTCTCTTTAAAGCCTAGATCTGCGCTCAAATGCTCCAGTATCCTTTGTCTTCTTTTTGGCTCAGTTAGTTTTAATCAACTGTTGTTTTGGTGAATGTCACTGAATGTATTAAGTCAGTTGCTTTCTAATTATGATACTTGATTTGTTATTTTTCCAGTTATTGACAACCCTAAGCACAGCTGTCTTTTATTTCAGCATAAACAAATGTGTTTATGCATCTTTTCATGTTTCAAAATATTACAGTTAATATACTCTAAAATACAATACTATAATTCTATCAAGCCCCTAGATAAAATCTGAAAACAAACTGTCAAAATGTACTGTGTATTAGGATGCGTATACTTACCATAATTTCTTACTAGAGGAACTGTAATAAGAACATATTAGACAATGTCAGGATTTGTTCATAAAATACATTCTTTCTCATCACATTTTTCACATGATAAATCTTTACATCTGGCATTCCAGAAATTCATTAATTAAGTTGTCTTTGATCATGTAAACTACTGTAGTTTTCACAATCAATTAGCTATTTTATATAAAAAAAGACAATTGACACCAATAGTTTTCATAAGTCAATCAAAATGTTTACCTAACATGCTCTTCATCCCCTTCATTATTTATTTATTTTTACCTTATTAATTTATGTATCTGTCACAGGGTCTTTAGGTGTTGGTCTATGTTTCATGTTTTTATTTATCATGTTCATGTCAGTTTTGTCATGCACTTCCTGGTTTGTCGCGATCCTGCCATGCGCTCCTGGTCTTGTGTTCTGTTGTGTTATGTTGTCATTGGTTAATAGGGTTGATCACCGTTCACAGGTCTTATCTTGTCCTCAGTCTGCATTTAAGTTTCATGTTTGCCATGTGTCTTTGTCTGGTGATTAACGTGGGCACTTCTGTTGGTGAGTTTATAGTCGTCAGTCGAAGCTGCCGTTGCTTGTCGTCAAGCTGTTTCTAAGTCTTTGTTTATTGTTATTGTTTAGCCAGGCCTTTGTTTCGTTTTGATTTGATTTCTGATATAATTAAATTGCATTTGGGTTCAGCAACCTGCTTTCAGTGGATTTCGTGATATGCATCAGACCGTAGGTGGGGGACACCATAACCGGGCTCAAACATTTTACAAACTCACTCACACCTACAGGCAATTTTTAGCTATTTTATTTTATTCTAAATAAATTGTTCTATGCTGTTATGTGTGTCCACGGATGTAGTAATATTTCGTTTTTGTAGTGAGGAGTGTTACTGGAATCTGTGTGCTTCTTTCTATCCCTGTGCTTCTTCCTTACAAAGGAACAGGATCACCTGTTTTCAAACGCTTATGTAAGAATTGGATTTGAGCGTGCCAAGTGAGGCTTACAGGATAAAGAGAGCACTGGGAAGCGGTGTGGAGATTTCAAAAAGATAAAGACGTTTGAGGTTTTCCACCCTCCAGTCCCAGACTAGTAAGCACTCCTTGTTGTTGAGTCAATATCTATGTCACAATCTGCATATTTTGTTGACGTAATTTGATGTTACAAGATAATGGCTAAGGAGAGACCGGGTATGGTTGTAACATGGGGAGAGTTGTAACACCACCAATTCCACCAATCAGATAAAACTCATTGTCATGTTCAAGAAATGACAATTCTTGAAATGATTCGAGCTTTGTGACATGGTGCATTATCCTGCTGGAAGAAGCCATCAGAGGATGGGTACATGGTGGTCATAAAGGGATGGACATGGTCAGAAACAATGCTCAGGTAGGCCGTGGCATATAAACAATGCCCAATTGGCACTAAGGGACCTAAAGTGTGCCAAGAAAACATCACAATCTAATCAACCAATCAAATGGCAGTTGCTTCAACGCATTTAGGGGTGAGGTCAGAGGAGAATGGGCCGACTGATTCAAGCTGATAGAAGAGCAACTTTGACTGAAATAACCACTCGTTACAACCGAGGTATGCAGCAAAGCATTTGTGAAGCCACAACACGCACAACCTTGAGGCAGATGGGCTACAACAGCAGAAGACCCCACCGGGTACCACTCATCTCCACTACAAATAGGAAAAAGAGGCTACAATTTGCACAAGCTCACCAAAATTGGACAGTTGAAGACTGGAAAAATGTTGCCTGGTCTGTTGAGTCTCGATTTCTGTTGAGACATTCAGATGGTAGAGTCAGAATTTGGCGTAAACAGAATGAGAACATGGATCCATCATGCCTTGTTACCACTGTGCAGGCTGGTGGTGGTGGTGTAATGGTGTGGGGATATTTTCTTGGCACATTTTAGGCCCCTTAGTGCCAATTGGGCATTGTTTAAATGCCACGGCCTACTTGAGCATTGTTTCTGACCATGTCCATCCCTTTATGACCACCATGTACCCATCCTCTGATGGCTTCTTCCAGCAGGATAATGCACCATGTCACAAAGCTCGAATCATTTCAAATTGGTTTCTTGAACATGACAATGAGTTCACTGACTAAAATGGCCCCACAGTCACCAGATCTCAACCCAATAGAGCATCTTTGGTATGTGGTGGAACAGGAGCTTTGTGCCTGGATGTGCATCCCACAAATCTCCATCAACTGCAAGATGCTATCCTATCAATATGGGCCAACATTTCTAAAGAATGCTTTCAGCACCTTGTTGAATCAATGCCACATCAATCAATTAAGGCAGTTCTGAAGGCGAAAGGGGGTCAAACACAGTATTAGTATGGAGTTCCTAATAATCCTTCAGGTGAGTGTATACTGTAATACTGTAATAAAGAGTTCCAATACCTTTCACACAAAGAAAAGTGCTCAAAGAGTCAAATAAATATTTTTGAAACATGATGGGACAATGGTTCTATAAGAGGATTAAGGGCCTTCAGATTCACATAGTGCCCAACAGTAAGAGAAGTCCCATGGTTTAGAGGGAGAAATAGAGTGCAGGTTTCATCTGAAAGTTACTGGTCGAGGGACTGGGGATGCAGGAGTAGTAAGATGTAGATTAAATGTGATGAAGAAATGGTCAGAGATGTGTAGGGGTTTGACCAGGATGTTATCTGTAGTACAGTTGCGTGTGTAGATGAGGTCAAGCTGGTTGCCAGATTTGTGGGTGTGTGAGGTGACATGTCGTTTGAGACCGAATGAGGCTAGGAGGGAGTGGAAGTCTGTAGCATATGGTTTGTCCAGGTGAATGTTGAAGTCACCAAGGATTACAAGTGGGCTGCCATCCTCTGGGAAAGAGGACAGCAGCACATCCAGTTCCTCAACAAAGGTGCCCAATTGACCTGGGGGGCGGTAAATGACTACAAGATGGATTTTATTGGGAGTTGAGACTGTAATACCATGGTATTCGAATGAGTTGTTATTGCATAGAGAGATGTGGGTTGAGTATTTCCAATTGTTAGTAATGAGAAGACCTGTTCCTCCACCCCTCCCAGTCTGGCGAAGAAGTTGTTAGAGTTGCTGAGTCATCTGGACGGATCCAGGTCTCAGTCAAAGCCAAGATATTGAGAGTGGAATGAGAGGCAAAGGCTGGAATGAAGTTAGCTTTGTTGACAGCTGACTGACAGTTCCATAGACCCACAGATAAAGAGGGAGAGGCATTAGTGGAGGAGGGAATAGGACGTAGATTAGCAGTGTTGCGCTGCCTTCTGCGTGTGAAAGTGGAGCGTGGTCGAGAGACAGTGGGAATGTACTGAAAGTACATTGTAAGAGAGAGAAAAGAAGGTGAATATGTACAGAAAAAGGAGATACTTAAGTGCCTTATCGGTGTCTGCTAGTCGAAAGAAGATGTCTTTACACGAGTCGGTCTTCACACGAGGAGGCTGAACACAAGGGCTGAACGCTTCCGCTGACGCTAAATAAACATTTGTTTTCCTTGTTGATAGGTTTTTTTTTAATCAAACTGAATTGTGTAGCCTCCCTGGTTCTGGCAGACCAATCACATCGCGGAACAAAGAAACTCATACAGGTTTGGAACATCATGGTGGTGAGTAAATTATGACAGAATTTTTAGGTGAACTATCCCTTTAAAGAGCACCAAATAGACTACTAAAAAGTTTAGAAATAAATATAAAATAATATAAAATGTGTTCTGTTGCAAGTTCACATGATCTCATGTTTTCTTATGGTTTATGTTTATTTTGAGCTGTCAAGTTGTCATTGCTGAAATAATGACAACTTGATAACACCCATGAGTGCTGCCGACTTTCATCACAATTTCAATGCTGATCCAACACACTTTAAACATTGAAATGTCAATCTCAACCAAAATGGATCAAAACTCAACATTGTATCAATGTTACCATGCATGCCCACATGAAAAAATACTATAGTATATTATAGTATACTATAGTAAAATTACTCTGGTAAATACTATAGTGTTTTTGAACCATACTATAGTAAATATACTACAGTAAATTGTAGTATATTGTAGTATATTATAGTATTTACTACACTTTGTTAATTTGTTGTAGTATATTTACTATAGAATGGATCAAAAACACTATAGTATTTACTAGAGTAATTTTACTATAATATACTATAGTATTTTTTCATGTGGGTGCTGTTGTCACAGGGTGTTTTGGTGTTGGTTCATGTTAAATTGTTAATGTTTCATGTTTTCAGTTTGTCATGCATGTCTTGTCATTTGACTCCCAAGCCCTCATGTGATCTTGTGTCGTGTCATTGGTTCATTGTTTAATCAGTGTTCACAGGTGTGTCTTGTCATTAGTCTCAATGTATTTAACCCTCATGTTTGCCGGGTACACACTGTGCGATTTTGGCCAAGATTTGGCTTTCTGAAACAAATTTTGCAAATCCTAAAAGATTCCTCTGATCCTATGCAAAAGTCTGACGTCTTTGATCGTTAGTTTGACATGTTCACGCGGCAGCCGATCAATGAACAGGATCAAATTTTACCTCAGACGAATTTCTGGCAGTGTCAGAAGATTTGGCGCACACTCCTGCAGCGTGACTTCTCCTACGACGACTGTCAAATTATCTTCGTTTTTCAAGACAAACCATGACCAAAATGAGCACTAGAGATTTCTCTGTAGCCACCATTTAAATCCTGCATGTAATGCAGCTCACCGTCACCAAAAGCGTCATTCAATGATGATATAAAACTCTGGAGGATTTTCTCGCGTGCGTCCGTTTTAGCGCCCCTCAACTATCCTACAGTCTGACATTTGACAACTTAGATCTACAGTGTGACATGGCTTACATGTTACATACAACACGGGGATCATGTTCATACAGTCTGACAAGCAACATTCGCAAAGGATTTTGAAATCTCGCACAGAGTGCAGGAACCTTAACACGCTGTTTGGTGAGTTTTTGTGTTGAGTCAAGTTTATTGTTACGCCAAGTCTTTGTGTTAAGTTTGAATTTAGGAAATAAACTGCACTTGGGTTCTCAACTTGCCTCCAGTGACTACGTTACGGCTGTCTGGGATTGATCTTTTATCCTGTATGATACACCATGCTTTTCTTACAAACTCATAAAAGGAAAGAAATAAACTTCAAATTAAAACTCCCACAATCTGTCCAAAAGATACCTTCTAAAACCCCACCCTCGAACCTTATACTTCAAAGGCAACAGGCTGGTCCAAACCATGATATACTTGGACTGTATAAAAACTTTTGAACAAACTGTACCCTAAAGGCTATACTTTCCTGCTTGTAAGGTCAACAACCCCTTGACTACCTTCTTCCTTTGGAATCCCAATAGAAATGGGTCAAATTGACCTGCATTTTCCCTAAAACCCCTTCAGGAGGTTCTAAAACTGCTGATCTGTGCCATAATGAGGAGGCTACTATATTATTAATGATCAATGCTCTCCCCCTAAAGGACATCTTGGATAAAAGCCATTTCCACCTTCCTAATCTTCCTAATTTTCAAGAATATTTTCCCAGTTTCTTTGCATTATTATTTCATCATCCAAAAAATTTAAGATATCTTTGTGACCACACCATTTCACCTGGTACAAACCAGTTCTCCTTCATTCCATTTTCCAACACTATGCTGAACTTTTAGCCCAGTTTACTTTTGCAGATAAGATTTTTGCATAAATATTTACAGTATCAACCAGCATGTCAATGTCATCCTGTCCACTGTTTAAAACTAAAACATCATCTGCAAATGCCGATCGTTTAGGTGGAAAGGAACTCCCATATGTTAAACCATCTAAATGAGTCCTAATGTAACTCTGTTATTCTTGTGACATATCATTATGCATTGTTTGAGGACGCACTTTTTGCACAATCTTTTTTAAACGATACACCTCAGGATCTGGCAGACATATTTCCCCTTTCTGTTTCATTAGACTTTTTGCTGAGTCAATGAATAAGGAAGGATCAGGATGAACATTTATTCCATTTCTTTTGTACGCTGCAGGAAGTTTAAAATACTTTCCAAACTGTAACCACATTTTCCTCAGCTTGAACTTCAAAAATTCTTGCTCACTTTCTGAGTCAGACAAATCACGTGCAATTAAAACCTCCTCAGAACTTTTAATAACAGTTTAATCTTGTGCCTTTTTCTTTGACGTAGACGCCATCTCACAAAACATTTGACTTTTGGCACTTAAAATACTGCTTCGTCCTTTTTGAGTAATTCACCCTCCATCTCATCAAACTCAATATCCATTGTCTCATTCATTTTTTGAATTCTTTTCTCACTTCCCTTTACTCTACTAGACTAATTTCTGGTTCTTCTTTGTCCACTCTCAAATCAAAACACCTTAATCAAACTATCATTGAGGTCTAACCCACGTTCAACTATCACATTCACTTTTTCAATTTTGTCTAAGAATAACACCACAGCCCTGTTCATTCTAGACGCTGAATGAATACTACTGTGACCAACCACCTCTCATACCGCTAACACACACTCCTAAAGGGGGCGCTCAACTCCAACCAGCACTTTTATTCCATGCTGCTGGGCGCGTTGCTCATAACTCAGCATCTCCGCATTCGCAATGGCAGCCAGTTAAAAAACTGTCTGACTGACACAACCTGTCAAAACTTTTTATATACAATATGTGTATTCAATGTGGACGCACAAGCGGTTGCTGCATTGAACGTGCTTGTGTATCCTGCTTGTAGCAAAATTTTGTAGCTGTAATATTCTTGGAGAGGTTTGAATCTGTGCCTTTTGTAGTAAACAAATGTGGGGGCGTTTCCCCCAAGGAGGCAAGGGAGGCAGTGTCTCAAAAAAATTGGATGATAAAATAATTGTGTAACGATGTTCGTTGTTGTGGAAGGAAGGAGGCGGGAACCGGCGAACGTTCAAAAGATTTTAATCAAAATAAATAAACAAAAGAAAAGTAAACCGCGGGCAGCCCCTCACGGACGACTGCCCACCGACATAACCCAACGTAAACAAACATAACACAAAATCCAGGCCTGGTCCTCTCTCGTCTTCCGCTGTCTTCGCTCCTCCTTTTATGCTCCCACTCGCCGCGACGAGACCGTGTAACGCGCAGCTGGCACTCATTATCACTCGTCACGGTCCGCTCGCGGTCCCTCGCCCGCTGCTTGCCACAAATTGATATTACAAAAATAAATAACCAGTAATATTACAAAATGTGACATTAAAGAGAATGAATGAGAATGAATGGGGGGAAGTCACGTGAGAGGAGACGTCTAATCATGCTACACCTTTGTTTTGTATGAGCGACCTCTAGTGGAGAAAATTTACATATTGTGCCTTTAAAGTCCTCATGAAATCAAAATCGACCTTATTTTCTTTGTTAGCACACATTACTGGTAGCCTGGATGCCAGCCGAATTTAGCCCCGCCCACAAACATTTTTGCTCAGGCAATTCAGTCTGGAATCGCTCCAAAGAGGAGTTATTATGCCCGACCTGAAACTGTTCGGACCAATGAAATTGTCAGGGCGGGCTTTAGACGATGATGGACAGATGATCAAAAGTAACGTAATCATCCACGTCATCAAAGGCGCTTTGGGTTGAATTTGCTCTTATCCTAAACGGAGAACTTGTTCATATATGCATTCACCTTCACTATCTCTCTCAGAAACGATGATTGTGTTGGTAAGTACTCCGTGTATCCTTAAATTCTTTTATTACAATACCGCAAAGATCGCTTTACACTCATCTTTTCTTGTAAAATCCAGCGCAAAAAGGGTTGCCACGTTTTTTTGCAATGTCGCGCACAATTGCTACTCAAAATTATAGCCCAAAACAAAAACTTTCCGGGGTTCTCTTGGTTGGCAAAATATGTTATTTTGGCAAGGTTGCCTGCTAAATTTCACATTCCTGGGTTTATATAATCACATAATTGGGGTCGCTTCAACCCGCGGACATGGAGAAAAACACGGGCTTGGCAACACAGTGCAGTTGAGTTCTGTTGACATTTGACAACTAACATTATGTGTTGCTCTGTTGCTCTGATTGGTTGTGGGTCTATCCAATTGAGGTCTTTCCTGGTTTGGTTGAAACACGCCCCATAATCACAGCCCAATGGAGCGGTACCAGACTCATATTCTGAATAGAGTTGAGTATGGCCACGTCAGGCTACATTACTACCCTTAGGGTAAACAATTAATCCGTGGAAGTTAATACACAGAAAAAAATGGTTTGCCGTGGTAATCTTGAATCAAAATATGAAAAGTAACTTCCGATCTGGATTGGCATTTGAAAATCCTTAACCACTCCTCTCCAACCGTTATTCGTAAACAAGAGTGGGCGTTTCTAAATTTGTGGGTGTTTTCAAACTGATGGGTGTTTATAAATCACACAATGAAAATGACCCCACCCCTAAACCCTACCGACACTGACATGGGCAAATCAGGTAACACAGTTGAAAACATCCCTCTGTTTATGGCCACACCCACTGATGGGGTAACGCCTATTACTAACATGCAGAGACACATACTTGAAGTGGGTGAGAGATGGAGAGGAGGAGCGCTGAAGTAAAACCCTGCCCCTTCACTTGGAAATATGTCACAGCACGGAAATAAAATCAGTTGCAACTTCCGGTTCACCGAGGCTTTAATAAATTAGTATATTAAACTGTCTAAAAAAATAAAAATTTATTTGTAGTGCCATGTTAATTTAACCACAGAAAAAAAATGTGTAACAGGAACATACATAATGTGAGGGCTTTGAGTTACAGATGCTGAAGCAAAAAGTGTTACAACCAAACCCGGTCTCCCCCTGTCGGTGAAGGATTTCTTTTATCGTATTTAGAGGACAATTAGGGAATGAGGGAGTTATCTGATGTTTGTTTGTTTGTTCTTTTTTTATCATTATTATTAATATTATTATTATTATAGAGAGGTGTTTTATTTTGGTCGGGTACAGTTTTGTTATTTCTGTTTTATTCGTAGGCTACTGCTTTATTTCTTATTCCTGCTTTTCAACTTTGGTTTTGCGATCTTTGGGTCTCGAAATCCTTAAAGTCTCTCCATGTTTTCTTTTGTTTGTTTGTTTGTTTGTTTGTTTGTTTTCTCCGGTCTATGGTTTTGTTCGTCGATGTCTATACCCGACTGATAACAACGAGCTATTTTCTGTCATTAAGGATACATCTGTGCATTAATTCAACAATGATTCAGTAGTTTGTACTTACTCAGTTCCTCTTCATCTCTGTAACCTGTTAAATACAAAACAATAGCCTTTGTTAAAAAGTTAATAAAAAGTTTTTGTTTTGTTTTTTGTCATACTCGGATTACTCCGCAGGCCATAAATATCTTGCCAACGAATTCATATTCAGGAGCCTATAGGCACATATATGTTCTCAATGAAAGATTGAAAAAGTGAGAGTAGAGTTACCGACCTCTGCCTCCGTGTCGTCTCCTCAACATTATATCGCAGAAAATAAGCAAAAATTTTATGAAAACAACAATTACAACTGTTAGAACAATTCAAAAGAATGTTGGCCCCGATACAAAGCAGGCTCGCCTCGAAAGTGAAAGAATCAAAACTGTTTTTTTGTTTTGTTTTGTTTTGTTTTTTTATTCAAATTCAATAGCCTATTTATTTTGTGCGGCTAAAGTACCACACACAATATTAGGCTACTATTAACTATATTATATTCTATCACATCTGTCTTTCCTTCTTTTCGGGATTCAGAATGTTGCATTTGTGAACGCAGCTTCATTTAGTTAGCCTAGGGAATTATATATTTGTAATTTACCATGAAATATACCATTATATCAAAATATCAAATATTTATTTCATGTTAAAATCATAACAATGCCAAAGAAGAAAAAACAAATGAACTTCACTGTTCCATGTCAAACTCGATTAAATAAATTATTACAATGAATAATTGTATGCAACAAAGCCAGTTCTTTTCCTGCAGCACTTTTTTTTCTTTTTTGAAAAGAAACGTACAAATATAGTTACAGACACCTTCAGGAAAACATTATAATGTAGCTAAACGACATTTGTAAGTAGAGTCAAATATCTAAAGGAAGTGTTAAGAATCATTTACATACATATAGAGGACACATAAGAGACAAGGGACGAACAGAAAAATAAGGGGATAAGTAGGCTATACATTTTATGGGGAAAAAATACTAAGAGATAACCAATCAGGGTCAATACATGAGAAAGCTGGTTAAACCTGAACATCAGATCCATTACAAAAGAATTGTTCATACTGTTTTGGGAATCGATCACATTTTGTATTACTGGTTATGTTAACCTAAAATATTTAAGCAATGAGTCTCATTTTCTGCAACACTCTTGATCCTACTCGCGTGATTACGCATATTCACATATTCAATAAAGAATGGGAGTCAGGAAAGCTTCCTTCTTCCTGGAAACATAGTTGTTCCAACTATAGACTATAGACCAACTGCACTGACATTGAACTTATGCAAAATAATGGGGAGAATGGTAATAATATAGGCCTAGACTAAATTTCATCATAGAAAACAAGTCTTTTTTGTGAACACTGGTCTTAGGGTAAACAGAAAGGGTCACAATACAATGGATTCTATCATATGCCTTTAATCGGAAATCAGAAAAGCATTTATAAATAAAGGAGTGTTAGGCTATATTTAAATTAAAACTGTTCTTACACTATTCAGTTTTATATATATATAAGTAAGGCTTTGAATATTTTATATATATAATATATATATATAATATATAATATTCAAAGCCTTACAATGCTCTCTCTCTCTCCTCTCTCTCTCTCTCTCTCTCTCGGTCTCTCTCTCTCTCGGTCTCTCTCTCTCTCTCTCTCGGTCTCTCTCTCGGTCTCTCTCTCGGTCTCTCTCTCGGTCTCTCTCTGTCTCTCTCTCGGTCTCTCTCTCGGTCTCTCTCTCGGTCTCTCTCTCGGTCTCTCGGTCTCTCTCTCTCTCTCTCTCTCTCTCTCTCTCTATCTCTCTCTCTCTCTCTCTCTATATATATATATATATATATATATATATATATATATATATATATATATATATATATATATATATATATATATATATATATATATATATATATATATATATATATATATATATATATATATATATATATATATATATATATACACAGAGAGAGACAGAGTGAGAGAGAGACTGAGAGAGAGAGAGACTGAGAGTGAGCGAGAGGTTTAACAAAAACTTTATTATATCTCAAAACAATACTTCAACATATGACCTCAAATAAACAATAAATAAAATAAAAATAAATAAATAAAAAAAACACTTTAAAAATGTAAAATCAGCAATTCATCATCTTCGACTTCACACAAAACATTTTCCACAGCCCACATATTTGCAAATTCTAATACATTATTAACCATATTAAAATAAGAAAACTCAATCTTAATTCGAGCAGCAACCAACCCCTTCAATACCATCTCTACATCAAGTGATCCAGTACCTAATATTTTATTCTTCCTAGTTATCCATATTGCCATCTTTGCTGATCCTAACAAATAGTTTATTAAACACACTTTTTTCTTTCATGAACATTATATTTCAAACCACTAATAAAACCTTTATGAGAAAAATTCACACCAAAACCATCAAACCAACTTTTTAAAAAGTCAAAAGACCTCCTAACCTCTCACAATAAATAAACAAATGATCTATGGTTTCTTCTATTCCACAAAAGGGACAAAATTTCAGTACTTCTGGATTCAGGTGCGCCACGTGTCTGTTCGTAGCTATGATGCCATGAATCAGTCTCCACTGTAAATCTGCTGCACGTTTCTCAATAGGAGGCTTGTACAGAGATCTCCAGCAACCCTTAAAGTCTGGCCCAAATAAATCTGACCACCTCCACGCCCTGACTCTCTTCAAAACATGCCAATGGGACATTTTGACACACACAGAGTATATTGCTTTTTTGCTGATATCCTGAAAAGGACATTCCAATTTTGGTGTTTTAAAAGTCAATATTGAGCCACTTTCTTCTTGGTACTCCTCCTTTGCCGCAGCAGACACTGAAATCAATGGGATCTTGCAGACTCTCCCGCTCTCTAGTCCTTGCTGAAGTTCTAAAGCTTCTCGGCAGACTCCTGGTAAAGCTTCATTCACTTCCTTCAATAACTGAGACAAGAGGCGAAAGATTTTATTCCTGTATCTTTCTGTAGTGATTCTGCTGTTTTCCATCCTTTGTCATCTCTGAGATCCTCAACCTTTGTACATCCAGCTCTGATCAGACAGTTCCTCAAACCTCCTGAAGACAGACATTTCATCTGGATCAATGAATTGTAAAACAGAGGTTCCCCCATAATCCAGTCTTGTGGTTGATCAATTCCTCTGCTTACGGAAAAAGTCCTATTCCACGCTTGTAGCATGGATCGATAGAATGGAGTCAAATTGTTCAAATCCAGTTCATTAGTTCTGATTAAAAACAATTGCTTGTCATATTCAAGACTTGATGCCCTTCTCAGCAAAACACATGCCACATTGCTCCACTCTGTCTCCTCCGCATACAGCAGCCTCTGTGCTGCTTGTAAACGAAATGTGTTGATCCGACTTTTAATGTCCACAAGACCTTGTCCTCCTTCCTGAACTGGCAAACACAAAGCCGGCCCAGGAATCCAGTGTTGCCCCGACCAGAAGAACTCCACCAACTTCCTCTGGATTTCTTTAATCAGTCCATCAGGTGGCTCTAGCACATTCAGCCTGTGCCATAACATGGAGGCAGCCAAATTATTTATAACCAAGACTCTACCCCTGTAGGATAGTTCAGGTAATAGCCATTTCCATTTAGACAACTTGGCTAACACCTTATCCAGCATACCTTCCCAATTCTTTTTCCTATAGTTATCAGAGCCCATAAAAACTCCTAAAATTTTAATCCCTTCTTTTCCCCACTTTAAACCTCCGGGAATATGAGGTATCCCACCATTCCTCCAATCACCCATAATAAACCCTCACTCTTTCCCCAGTTTACCTTTGCAGAAGAAGCTTTTTCGAACAAGGCTAAGCTTTTACAGAGTATTTGAATATCTTCCTGCCCAGTTATAAAAACAGTTACATCATCTGCGTATGCAGATACGGAACATTTGATCTGATCTGAAAACTGAAAACCTTTCAATTTATTTCTTAAATCCCCCAAAAGTGGCTCAATTACTAAGCTATATAACTGCCCTGAAAGAGGACAACCCTGCCTAATGCCTCTTTCAACAAATACTGGGCTACTCAAACCACCCCCTACCTTGATCAATACAGAGGCCTTATTGTACAACAACTTTATCCAAGAAATCATTTTTTTTCCAAAACCAAAAACTTCTAAAACCTTAAAAAGATATGCATGCCCAACCCGGTCAAAGGCTTTTTCTTGGTCAATTGACAGAAACCCGATATCACAGTTATTAATAGTTGAAACATCAATGACATCCCTTATTAAAAACAGATTGTCCATAATCGTACGACCAGGAATGCAATATGTTTGCTGTTTCTTCACCACTATATGTAAATAGTTCTTAAGCCTATTTGCTAAACACTTTGATATGATTTTATAATCTAAACACATTAAAGACACTGGCCTCCAATTTTTCAACAAACCCAAATCTCCTTTTTTGGGAAGTAGGGATAACACAGCCCTTTGACAACTAGTTGGAAGTATTCCTTTTTCAAAACACTCACAAATGACTTCATAAAAATCCCTGCCTAAAATACACCAGAAATTCTTATAAAATTCTGCTGGCAGACCATCAATTCCTGGTACTCGACCAGTCGAGAGTTGTTGAACTGCTTCAGAAAGTTCATTAAACGTAATCATCTTCTCAAGCTTTTCTTTGTCCACATGCTCCAGTTTAGGCAGTCCTTGCAACAGTTCATCCATTCCTTCAGAGTCACATTCAGATGATCCAAAAAGCTCTTCATAAAAGTCAATAGTCATTTTTCTCATTTCCAATGGATTTGAAGTCAATGTCCCATTCTCGCGCAAACAATGTAAAACTTTCTGTTGCGCAGCTTTACGCCTCTAAATTAAAAATAAGAAGTAGGAGCATCAGACTCTTTAATAGACATTATCCTTGCTCTAATCAAAGCACCCTTGACTCTTTCCTCCAAAAGAACTTTCAGATCCATTTTCTTATCCTTTAAACCCTTAGTTATGCTTACATCATTAACATCAATCTTACGTTCCATATCATAAATGTCTTTCTCCAACTGTATTATTTTCTTTTTTATATTGACCGTGGAATTGCAAGAATACTCCTGACAAAAAACCCTGATCTGTGTTTTCCCAATCTCCCACCATTGAGTCAAACTTTCAAAATTTTCCTTGTTCAATTTCCACATTTCCCAAAAAAACCTAAATCTCTCACAAAAATTATCTTGCAATAATTTGATATTAAAATGCCAATAATAATTTGGACGTGACTCTTTGATAATATTAAAATCAATCGTGACAAAATGATGGTCTGAAAAACCATTCGGAAAAATATTTGCATTCATGATTCTGTTGTTTTCTTTCTTACTAACATATATTCTGTCTAGCCTTGCACCATTAATAGAAGAATCCAACATCTTAATCCATGTGTACTGTTTAATCATCTGGTTTCTATCCCTCCACACATCCATTAATTCAAACTCTTTAGTTAAATTGAGAAGTGCATGACTTGACTGTGGGTGAGACTCTTCTCCATTTCTATCTAATAAAGAATTAATGGTGCAATTCCAGTCTCCACCCATTATCACACAAAAATCATCATTTGTTGCCTCAATGTATTTTGTAATTTTCTAAAAAGTTCTACACGATCTGGCCCTTTATTAGGAGCATAAACATTAATGAACAAAAATACAAACCCCTTAATTTCTACTTTTACTATTAAAACTCTTCCTTTTTCTAGTTCCATGGTTGACAAAACTTTCACATCAATTTTTTGAAAAAAGGATAGCCACCCCCGCGCTTGTGTTTGATCCATGACTAATAAAGCATTTTCCCTCCCACCATCTATACCAATCTATTTCATTGTTACAATCAGAATGTGTTTCTTGTAGAAATGTAACATTTATATTTTTTAAATTTATAATTTCAGAAACCATTGCTCTCTTGCTCTTGTCTCTTCCCCCATTGATATTTAAAGAGCCCACTCTTATGATCTCCATAAGAAGACTAAAAGTAAGAAGAGACAGACAGAAAAAGAAAGGTACTAAAGTCACCTTAAGTGAAGTGCAACTCATTTGGCCCAGCTGAATTTACGTTTTGCATGACTTTTTCCTTTTCTAAGTTTTGAAAGTATCTTTTTTAACCGGAATCTTTTCTCTGACTCAAGCCATCTTCCCCAACCCTCTTCTGCCAGTAAAGAACTGAGGTTTCAAACTTTTTCAAATCAGAAAAAAAATTCTTTACATCAACAGGTTTTCCAAAAGTCTCATCCATGAACTCATTTATGTCTTCCAACGAATATACTTGATCACAGGTAATCTGCGAGACATCAGATATATCTGAAAAATCAGATTGAACACTCTCATCATCATCACCATCCTCATTACCCATTTCCTTATCAGATTCCAACACTAACTTTGGTGAAGGAAAAACAACTCCACCTTCAGCCTTGGGTTCTCCTTCCTCTCTGCTTTCAGTAACCATCTGATCTTCTCTCCTTATCTCACCCTCAACTTCAGTTAGCTCCTGACCCTGTTCACAGAACACCTTCATCACTTACAACAGGATTAACATTATCAGCACTTTTCTGCTTTTGAGCAATACCAGAACTGTTCACGTTCTGCTCTTCACTACTACACAATTGAGCATCAGTAACACCTCCCTCTTGTACCAAACTATCTTCAACACTCTTCTCACTATTAGAGATGTATCTTCACTGCGCTTCTTTTCTGTCACTGTATGCTCTGTTCTCCCGTCAGAAATATGACTCGGACCAGCCTCACTCTCTTCGCTTCTAAAAGGACATGACAATTTTACATGTCCCATTGAGCCGCATTCAAAACACCGCATTTCTCCAGCGCTGGCATACACCATATACGACTTCCCGTCAAACATACATCTAAACGAAACATTCAAATTTGGTGAATTCAGAAACATATACACATGTCGTCGAAATGACAACACATGCTTCAAAGCAGCATTCTTACAACCGAGCGGGATCATTTTGATGCCGCTAGCAAACTTCCCAAAGCGAGACAGTTCTTTTTCTATATCCGCGTCTGGAATGAACGGCGGAACATTTGAAATCGTCACTTTCGTTGTCGGAGAAACCAAAGGTTGAACGGGAACAAAATTTCCACTTACCGTGATTCCGCTTTCAACCAATTGATTAACAAGTTGCTCGTCTTTCAAAAACACCACTACAGCTTTGTTCATCCGAGACGCTGATATAATATTTCCATGTCCCACTCGTTCTCCGACATCCAGCAATACATCTTCCACTGAAACTCCCGCATTACTCACACATCTAACCCCGTGTTTGAGTGACAAGGATGACGCTCCCATACTCAGGTGAGACGCCATCCCTCACAAACACGAAGTCGGATTATAGTAAAAGTAACTATAATCCAATTGCTATAGTAACTATAATCCAAAATTTTCCGAAATGAGCTACACTTAAATGAAAAAAAAAAGAAAGAAATAAAGACAAGAACAGTTTTTAAATTTCCCTCTCACCAACACGCTCACCCGCCCATGCACTAACTCCCCACTTCCCAGCATGCACCAGAGAGAGAGAGAGAGAGAGAGAGAGAGAGAGAGAGAGAGAGAGAGAGAGAGAGAGACCGAGAGAGAGAGAGAGAGAGAGAGAGAGAGAGAGACCGAGAGAGAGAGAGAGAGACCGAGAGAGAGAGAGAGACCGAGAGAGACCGAGAGAGAGAGAGAGAGAGAGAGAGAGAGAGAGAGAGAGAGAGAGAGAGAGAGAGACTGTAAGGCTTTGAATATTAACTCCTGACCACTCTTGTGGATTTGCTACTGTTACAATTAAAAACCGCATAAGGGTAAAAACATGACAGGCAGACATGATGTAAGCAACACAGCTACAGCTACTAACATTGAGACTGGGTGTGTGAATTATCAAGAAGTGACTATAGTCAACCGTATTGGTGGCACAGAGGGACACTCAAATAAAATGAAGGGCTTGGGCCAGCCCTGTCATTACATAAACCATCCTTTCCTTGAGATGTATTTCTGCCAAGTTCCATCTGTCTCATTGGTTAGAGTTAATCACATGCTGAAGAGCTGATGGAGGCCGACATTATATTACTAATTATATTACTAAGTATCATTTTTTTCCTCTCTTCAAATATTGAATGAGTTAATTAATGAATACTAACAATATAAGTCCATATTGAGCTTGTGTTTTTTAATTAATGCTAAGATAATATGATGCAAAGAATGTTGTTGCTTTTTAAATGTAGGCTAACTACTAAACTAAACTGAAAACCCTTAACTGTCACCGTCCAGCTAACGGGACGCTTGACGCTCTTTTTCATCGGCTTGTCACATATTTTAGTAATTATCATAAATTAGGTATCGTTCAAAAGCTTACTAACTCAAAATTAATCTTGTGAAAATAGTTTTGAAATTGGATGTTGCGTTGCCATAGAAACAGTACTTTATATTCTTTTAGCAGGCTCCTCCCCTAGTGGGCGGTGTCAGGTTTCATATTACAACATTTATTTAAAGTACTTTATAATCAAAACCTTTTCTAATCGTGATAAAACATATATCGTCGGAAAGGTCTCAAGGTTCGATATTTGGTGATTGAATGATATTTGTATCGAAATTTTCTTAATTTATTACAGGAGAATGCATAATTTTATTTTATTTATTTTTTTTATCAATGGAATGTGTGTCACCCAGTGGCTATTTTTGTTACAGCACCTAAACAAAATCTCATGGAAACTTCATTTTTTGTGATATCAACTTCAAATTTGGAACACAACTTGGGTTAGACCCATGGCTTTGATTTTATAGAATAAAATATATTTTATATAAAATAAAAAAAATATTTGATTTACATTCCATACATTTTTCATACTTTCATTTCACTTTTTAAGTGCTTTCAAGAGTGTCTTCTTTAAAAGGTCTATATTTCAAAGCATGCATGAATTACAACAATTTAAGTTTGAATTTTGCATTTTCACGCCTATTCTCAAAAAGGGGGGTGACAGTTAACGGGTTAAACTCCAAGCTTTTAAAACTACTTCAAAATTTCTGTCAGAGCTTTATCAAGCTAACTTAAAGTTTATCTACGAACTTTACTCATCTAGTTTATATATTTATTAATTATTATTATTATGCCTACAGCACAGCGTCACACACACACACACACACACACACACACTCAGAAGCGGAACTAAAGTTGCAGCAGCGTTTCGCTAGGGAACGTAAATATCAGCGTGCCAAGGAAAGATGTGAGAAGGCTAATCTTACAGCTAATTATGTGGTTATCTATTATTTTCACGCTCTCCATTTGATTGCCGATTACATTTAATGGCACATAAAATCGTTATTAAAGGGGGCTGTATGTGATTATTGATGTGTTTATTTATTGCCGTTTCGCTGTGATATAAATCCATCATGATATCAGCAGGTTTCTTACAGTAGATATTAATAAAAGGTTATTGAACACATAAAGTCAGTACAGTACTGAACACATATATATCGTATGTGGTTGTGTGTTTTATTGCATACTGTCATTGAATTGAGTGATTGGTTGAGTTTTTCTTCCATGTTTTCTCAGGAAAATGAGTGTTTCCTCCCCAGTTGAGCACCTGGGTTGGAGCTTCAGCCTCAATAGGATATGAAATCCCTGGTATTGCTTTCATATCTCATAGTATGACTGGGAAATGTGTCAGAAATCTGTGAGTGCTGTCTCTCACTGCACCCTTCATCCCTCAGAGGTGTCATTGGATCTGCCTCCTCCTCCTCTCTGTGTGTCTGCTGCTATGGTACAATTATGTGATGAGGACTGGGCTTGCCATGAAAACAGGAGTCCGCGGTTACACGAGGGTTCATCCCAACACTCGCTCAAGTTCGTATGTAAGCTGCATTCCACCTTTGAGCCATTAAACAATTCAGTTTAAAACTACTGTACACATGCTTTTGTTCATACACTCTCAGAAAAAAAAAGGTACAAAAGCTGTCACTGGGGTGGACATTTTTTTCAAAAGGTATGCTTTTGTACCTAAAGGGTGCATATTGGTACTTTTAAAGGTACATAGTAATACCTAAAAAGAACAAAAGTGTACCTTTTGGAGAAAAAAATCCACCCCAGTGACAGCTTTTGTACCTTTTTTTTCTGAGAGTGTATAATGTATTTTTCTGGCTTCAGTTGCTGGACTTCCGCTGCGGCCGTTGTGCTGTGGTGTCCAGCTCCGGACAGATGCTGGGCGGTGGACGGGGTCAAGAGATCAACCAGCAGGACTGTGTGATCCGGATGAACGCAGCTCCCACCG
The DNA here is from genome assembly GCA_023029165.1 of Gobiocypris rarus. Classification (NCBI taxonomy): domain Eukaryota; kingdom Metazoa; phylum Chordata; class Actinopteri; order Cypriniformes; family Gobionidae; genus Gobiocypris; species Gobiocypris rarus. The sequence goes on along the minus strand of CM040930.1, from coordinate 34,963,151 downwards.
TGGGATACGCGACTGATGTGGGGAACAGGACCAGCCTGCGCGTCATCTCCCACACCAGCGTGCCACTCCTGCTACGCCAGCAGGGGTACTTCTTTGGGCGAGAGGCAGAAACTAGATACGTCATCTGGGGCCCTGAGAAAAACATGAGGCAGGATGGAAAGGGGAAAATCTTTAATGCACTAGTGATGCTGGCCAAGAAGTATCCACACACACACATCTACACCGTCACTAGAGAAAAGGTTCAGTACTGTGACAGCGTGTTTCAAAACGAAACAGGCAAAAACAGGTCTTTTTTTTGTCACTATTATATCATGTAAACGGGTAATTGGATTATTATTTTATTAAATGACGTGATCTCTTTGTCTCTCTCAGGATGAAATCAGGGGCTTTTCTCAGTACAGGGTTTTTTACCATGATTTTGGCCCTCGAGGTGTGTGACAGTGTTCTGGTTTACGGGATGATTGACGGCTCTTACTGCAGGTGAGTTTAGTCTTCATGAGTTTCATTGTTAGGAAAATCAAGGAAATTTAAAATAATAGATCAACAGGTGGGATCGTTTCAGTTACACTTTATTTTAAGGTGACTTAATTACATTGTACTTACTCAAATAATATTATATTTACTACATGTAATTACTATACGGTGGTTACGGTTTTACGGATTAGTTTCTTAAAATTATGCAAAAATTACAGTTATTACTAAAGTACATGAAGTAACATGTAACTTACACCTTAAAAAAAAAATATATATATATATATATATATATATATATATATATATATATATATATATATAAAAGCAAGCACAATTATTTAAAGTTAATGATAATTATTAAATTATTGTAAATAATTATGTATAGCTCAATATACTCTGTAATGATAGAATCGATTGTGAATATTAATTGAATTATGATATATATAAATATTATCATAATTCAAGGATTGTTTATAGATCGTAGCATCAATAATACAACTGTAGTTATCTGTATATATATATATATGTACTTGTATTATTGATGCTACATTACTGTAGTTCCACTGTGGTACAATGGAAACTTTTATATTTTCTCTATTTACAGTAAAACTATGTTAGAAAGTTGATTTGTGAATACAAATATCTAATTTATTTCCCAAAGATGCTGCAAAAAAAATTCCCCTTGAGAAGAGATGTTTAGAAATGAGGTTATTAGAGCGATTTCAAGAGCAGGCATTCTCAAGCCTGGTCCTCTAGGGTCCAGCAGAGTTTAGCTCCAGCCCTAATCAAACACACCTGAACCAGCTAATCAATGCCTCCAGAATTACTGGAAAGCTACAGGCAGCTGAGTGTGATCAGGGCTGGAGCTAAACTCTGCAGGACAGTGGCCGTCGAGGACCAGGCTTGAGAAGCCCTGCTCTAGAGCAGTGGTTTTCAAACCTGTCCTGGAGGACCACCAGCCCTGCACATTTTGTGTGTCTCCCTCATCTATCTGTTAGGGGTATAACAGCTTTGACCCAGAGACCAGTAGTGAAGAATGAAGACAAAGAGTCAGGAGTGCAATTAATTAAAGAAAAATTTTACTTACGAATAGTTTGCAGTTTCATCAGCAGAAGCCAGCTTCAAGTCTCACAAGGAGTTCGTGGGCCGCGCTTCCTCTCTACCGGTCTCGTCGTACCGTACATACAATTGTCCCAACAGTTATATTGTTTTCGAGGTTTAGCCACGTCATTACTTCAAGGTGTATGATTCTGATTGGCTCAGAGAAAATGCACAGTCATGGTAAATTTCCACACAAGGATAGATAGGAGAGCATATCACCAAACTAGGCAGACTAGTTGTAGCCCCATGACTAGATTTAGATCATTGTTGACCTCGGAGGTTGCAGAAAGGCGTCTTCACGTCTGGTGTTGTCCATCTTAAATATTGGGCCTGCACAGATCATGCAACGCACACACACACTCGCTCCCCAGAATCACAGCTCTCCCAAGGTTGGAGAGTCTTATCAACAAAGCACTTCACCAAAACATGCTGATAACATGTGCTTTCTCTCAGTGAGAGGTACAGACAATAGTACAGGCAATATTCATCTTGATTCTTTAGTGTTTCAGTAAAAGGAAATATAAAATGAATAAAATATAATAAAAATGAAAGACAAATTCATATTTAATCTATGGAAGCCGTGCTAAGTGAGCAAACACTGTTACTGCACTCCCGGCATGTTAGGGGCTGTGTTACACATAGGCCAGACGCCACTCAAAGACCAAATACAAACTTTAGAAAACATAAAAGAAGAACAAACAATCAGTAGTTCTATTGAGTAAAATCAACTGGAATTAATCATTAGAAATAAGAGGATAAATATTAATTAAGGCTTTGATTATGAATCTGATTAAGATATTTACAGGTATATTGAAGCGGCAGGGGATTTCAGACTTCCCCCTTCATATCACACCTGCTTCAACTCATCAGCTCATTACTAGAGACTGCAAGACCTGAAATGGGTGTGTCTGATATAGGGAGACATACAAAATGTGCAGGGCTGGGGGTCCTCCAGGACAGGTTTGAAAACCACTGCTCTAGAGCACTTCAACAGATGTCTTCAGTTTGAGGGTTCCAGAGGGAAAGAGAGTTTTGGAAGGACATTCAAATCATGTGACTTAAAAACAGCACATCATTGGCTACCTTTTAAGGCCTGCCCTTTTAATTCCCATAGTGCAATATGTACCTTTTTTCTGAATAACAAGGACATGAGGAGAAATTAATTCTTGCCATATGGAAACTCTGTACCACAAAGGGTTAATTGCTGGAGCTCTTTAAAGCGGGATGGATTTTGATTTGCTGACCATGTTTGTATGGTTAATCAGCAGGAAAAAAACATTCTGCATTTTATTCCTGTGATATTATCATTATATGTGTGGTGTGGATCCACCTGTAATTAGAATGATTTTTACAACTAATGGTTACCTTGGTGTGAACGAGCCTTAAAGGTGCAGTGTGTGAATTTTAGCGACATCTAGCGGTGGGGTTGTGAATTGCACTTGCACCTGCTCGTCCCTCCTTTTCGGAGCACATAGAGAAGCTACGGTGGCTGACACAGGACAAAGATGTAGTCATCGGTGAGAGCAGAGAGTAGTTAGCGCTCTGTAGAGCAGTTTGTCCCTTTGGGGCTACTGTAGAAACATGGCGGCGCAAAATGGTGACTTCACTGTACAGGGACTCGCGGTGTAAGGAGATAGAAATGGCTCATTCTAAGGTAATAAAAACATAACGGTTCATTATGTAAGGTCTTTATACAACACTGAAAACATACTTATGTATATTATACTGCATTTCTGTCAATATCTATTAGAATAGGATCAATATAGAAGTAATATAATATTAGCCTACACACGGCACCTTTAAGAGACTTTTTTCAAAAACATTAACAAATTGTAATTATTCCTAGCTTTTGTCTGCCAGTGTATTTATGTATATTTTGTAACAATATGTTGAACAAAATATCTAAGCTTTCCTGCATTCTTGTAGGTGTCTTTAAAAAAAAAAAAAGATATGTCTCATCATAATGCAGTCCACTGAGTCCTCTAAATTTGGCTTGATTATAGTCTCGCCAACCACTCGTCCGTGCCGTACCACTACTACGAGCCGTCCCGTCTGGACGAGTGCCGGATGTACCGCGCTCATGAACACGCGAAGAAGGGCGGCCATCGCTTCATCACTGAGAAGCTCATTTACAGCCGCTGGGCGTCTCAGGGGAAACTACGGTTTGTTTACCCACCCTGGTCACCATAGCAACATCGCCAGTTTCAGCCGGGTCTGGCTTTGTTTGTGTACAGGTGTAGGTCAGTCTCACCAAACGTTTCTCCTCGCAATGTAAGTGTGTGCTCATATCAGAAACCACTGTGGTGCCTTTAGTGTCTCAACCAGTTTGGCTTTTAAATCATGCTGCTTTGTTTTTTTATGGTGCGGTTTTATTTCTTCTGTCTTTAGCCTAATTCAGGCGGTGATTGTTTCTCATGTGGAGGTCTCTACTGTGTATATGTAAAACTCGGATGGCGATTATTCCCGGGAATAACGCTGCTCACGTGGGCAGGCGCATGATCGTCTGCTGGATATGGGATGCAATTCTTGCCCAAAGTTTTGAGGTCACGGATCATAAATAATAAGCGTGAATCAAACATTTAAAAACAATATATTGTACAAAGTGAAGAAAATAATGCAATGATCAGAATAGCAAAAAGGATAAAATTATCAAAAAATTAAAATTGCATTAAAAAAAAATTACAAGCATGAATCAAAACTTTAATCACATTAAAAATTATATTGCACAAGTTTTAAACTTATGTTTATGTGCCCTTAAAAGTTGTTTTTTATTACTAAGATTTGTGCAAAATATTTTTAATGTGTTTAAAGTGTTGATTCATGCTCGTTTTTTTTTTTAATACTTTTAGTTTTTCTTTGATTCATGCATATTATATTTCGATCCGTGACCACGTTGTTTTGCTATTCTGATTATTTAGCATTTTTTAGTTTGTGCAATATTTATTAAGCTCAAGTACCCATTAAACTCACCAATATCTTTGAGCTCAGATTATAAGAAGATAAAATAATTTATCATCTACTTGATGTCTTAACCAAAATGTCTGGCGAGCATTTTGAAAGCTGTCTGAAAACTTTCACCAGAAGAGGAGCATTTTTGCATTTTTTATGTTTAAGCCTTTATTTTCAATAGGTATATCTTCTTACTGCAACATTAAGAGATTAATGTTTATACTTCTGTATATTATAACCTGGAACCTGGATGTGGGAAATAATTGCAGTTAGATCTAAAAGATAGTTTTAGCAACATAGCGCAGATGCTGCAGAACATAGTTAGCTAACTAGCTGTATAAGACTGTGTGCTACACTAATATATTACTGCACAGGTGGTACAGGCTTGTGCTTTTAGATCAATTATAAAACATTTACAGTTTATTGATGTTCTGTGGTTTTACACTTCTATAATTTTTAAAGATTTCCTATTATTGTGCGGTGAGCTTAAAGGGTCACTACTATGAAAAGCACAGCTTTAGTGTGACATCAATGAGAAAAAGTATAATTTCATTGATATTTTTTATAACAGCTGTTCATATTAAAATATGTATGAACTTAATACATGGTATATATTATTTATTTAGCAAAATTGTCTTTTTAAATTTAATTTAAAAAAAAATTAAAATAATGTTTGCTGTTCCAGTGAAGCTCAGTGCACATTAAGCTCATCCACGTCTGTGTAAATACTTCATAAACAGACTTTAAATATTAACTGATGGTTCTCACTTCAAGTTCATCTTTATAAAATTATTCTTTAAAAATGTAGTTTAAAATAAACAAGAATTTTCCCAAAAAAACATCATGTGAGTTTAATGGGAACGGGTGTAAAGGGACATTAACCCATTTAATGATGTATATCTTAATTGAAATGCTTTTGTCATTTAAAATAAAATTAAATATTACTGTGTGAGAGATTAATCTTTTATTTTAACATAACTTCTTGTTCTCAAACCAATACCCTGTGCACTGAAATGTCTCAATGTAGATTTTGGTGAGCTTAATCGGTGCGTTTACTCTATATTTTAACATGTGTTTTTACCTTTTTTTCAATCCACACTTATTATTATTTTATCCATGATCCAATACTGTCGTTGGTAATTTAATCCCACAGCTGTAGGCTAAATAAAATGTCATATGCTTGGATTAATAAGAAGTCATTCATATTTATTTTAATAATAGGAAAATTCTTTTTGAATCTGATATTTAAATCAGTTTGATAATAGGAAGATAGACGCTCTGTAGATAAAAAGGTTTTCTGTCTCGTGTTTCATCTCACATTAATGGATGAGTAACTTAATACAGCCTCTTATTTACATGAGCTAAACATAAAGCTGCTTGGTTTATATTTTTGATGTGTATGTTGCTGCCATTTCAAAAGTTAAGCTTTTCTTCTCTTTTGAGCCGTGATGAAATATTGTTCTTGTTAATTCTTCCCAGGATTTCAGTAATAGAAGTGCTCATGTTGTTATCGCACGGTGCTCGACAGCAGTCAAAAAGGATTTAAACTGTGAGTTTTTAATTGATGTCCTCTTGTAAACGCAGAGATGTGTATTCGATTACCACACGGCCTTGGTGTTTGTCAAAACAGTCGGATTTTCGGCCGACATTCTGGATTCGGCCGGCAATATAACCACTGACTAGCCACTGTAAATGATGCAAATGCCATGAGAAACGATTTCCATCTGAATAGGGCTTTAAGCTTCATTCTGCATACTGTTCATAATACGCCTTTTGCCTGTTAATAACGTATGATTGAGAGTGTCAAAAATGTGATTGTCAGATTGTTTGCCTTTTGTATGTTAGTCTGATCTCTGGTTCACTAATACCTCTTCTGTCAAGTAATCCAATGGTCTTTCTCTCAAGTGAAACGAGAGAGTTTGACTGTTTATGCATAGCGATGATCATATATACACAGACTCATGTCTTGAATCCGGGGACTGAAACTAACTTCTTGCCACACCTACCACTGACTTAAGAAAATGTACCGGCCATACATTTTCTTTACTAGCCACGAAACATAGATCAATCTTTATTAAAGTTACAAAAGTCAGTGCAGTCAAGAGAGTGATTGATCTTTGTCTTCTTTTGTTGTTTGATTGGAAAATTAGGCTGCTGTCACTTTAAGAGCTGCACAGATCAAATATACTGTTACACATGCTTTTATTTTTTTGAATATCTGTTCAAGCAAAAAGAGACGTGAAAGAGAGCTCAGGATGTTTGCGCAGAGAAGAGAGAGAGAGTCCTCTTGCTAGAATCGCTTGAATATTTAAACTGGTTTGTGGCGATGAAGTGCTGGTTTGTCAACTGCATTGTTCACGTTTCTTCATATTCTCATAATTTTGAATTGTTCGAATTCATAAAAATTTCACCGGCCAACTGGTGATAGACACGGTTTCAAATTATTTCCACTATTTTATCATTTGCCACAATCACAACCTAACCCAAGACTGTTCATTTCTATATTTACATGGGGATTTTCAGTAAAGCTGAATGAAAAAGTGACCATGCTGTTATGATTATATACGTTTATTTTTGTATTTAGTCCAAGTTGAAAGGTGCAAAATGTTACTGGATCCATTCTGTACTGTTTTCAATATTCTAATATTTGCATGTGCTCTTTTAAAGACTGTCTAATCACTGTTTATCTGTTAACTAGAGTGTAACTGTATGAGATGTAAGTGAATATATAACAAAAGTCATATAATGGTTAATAATATCATAAGATGATATTCAGTTTACTGTGTATATTTTTTTATGTTGTCATCTTTTGTCTGCTACTCTGTATACTCTGCCTAATATGAGTTGTGCTTCCAGTGAACATCTTATGACTTTTGTTTAAAAAATAATCAATTTGTTTTCAAAAAGTGTGTTTTTTTTACACGCAGTGGTTCCAGCTATTTATGAGATTCAGCTGGAGTCAGTCTGTGAGGAATCAGTCTTGATATATATATATATATATATTACATTTGTAGTTATTAAACGAAGAAACATGATCTAAACTGTATGTGGTTTTTATTTATTAATTATTTTTTAAATGTTCAAGACATTAATAGTAATAGTATAGCCAAGACATTAATAGTAATAGTATAGCCTGTTTAAATTCTTAATATAAAATTATTTCTATATTATATTTATAAAACGGGGTAAGGGGGTCATACATCATTCAACAAAGAGCGAGCGTGTGGGGGGCGTTCTGATTGGTCGATTTGGTGCTGACCTTATGAGCGTCTGGTGCGTCGCGTCATGAGGAATGTGCGCATGCGCACATGATCCTTCCCCGTAGCATGTTACGGGCCAGCGGAAGGACTGATGGTGGTGATGATGATGATGATGATGTTGCGCGGATACAACAACATCCAGAATAAAACCCCGAAACATCGGTAAGAATCGCGTTCAACCGCCGTCTTTGATTGTCTATGAGCTCCAAGATGGGACGAGCCGTGAATCGGTTTATCCTGCCGATCAGACCCGTTAACCAGCGGACATGGGCTCACGCGCACCAGCATCACCGGCGGACACACACGGCATTATTATTATGATGATGTCTGTTTTCATCAATGCATGCATGAATATCATTCTGATTGATACTACTGTCATTCTGTACACATATGTGTTTATTTCATGGGGCCCTGGAGGTATGACAGATTTTTTAATATTTGTTGCATAATGCTGTTCAGACCAAAACATTAGATTTTTGCTTATCTCTCACCATTATAATTTGATCCATATTTAAATGGTGGGTTTTAAAGGTGTCAGGTTCATATATATTAGTTAGTGTGTGTGTGTGTGTGTGTGTGTGTGTGTGTGTCCTGACAGATTAAATAATAAATTGGTGATTCTCTGGACAAGCTGTTTTTTTTTTGCATTTGGTTAATTTTTCTATAAATCATCATGGCTTGTGTCAGTCATACTCCATGTGGTTTGTATTATGGGAAATAATTGTTTACACACACGTTGTACATGTAGAAACCTGACCATGTCTCTCTCTAGGCATGAGAACTGAAAGCTGATAGCAGGAGAATGACACTGCGGATTGTAGATAAAGTGAGTAGAAAAAAAACCTAAACATATATATTTTACCATTACATACACTCGTACCGGGCAAAAGTCTGGAACGAGACACGAGATTGGGATCATGAGAATGGACACTTTGACCTGAGCATGTTTTGCTGACACCACAGACTGAGCAAAATGAAGCATTGCTTGGTCATTGGTCGACCTAAATTGGTATTATCTAATTGTGTACTTACCAGAGGTGGGGGGCTCGAGTCACACATTTTAGGACTTGAGACTTGCTTGACAAATATTACTAAAAGACTCGACTTGACTTTGACTTGATATTCATGACTTGAGACTTGACGAAATAACTTGTTTTTGTTTAAGAAATATCTGTTTTTGAACGCACCGCAACCGAACCACATGACGCAGCAGGCAAGCAGAGAGAGCTAATCTAAGAGACAGTCGTGAATCAAGGTGGAGTGGTAATCCCAACCCATGGTAATCAGTCACTCCCAGATCACGGCACGCCCATGCTCGAACCCGCGCTCAGTGTTGCCAGACTGGGCGGGTTCCGGGCTGCGCTTTATCCATCATTTTCATACGAAGAGTTCGCGATGATGAGTTCAAAATTGCAACAACAACATCAACAACAACAAAACTCTAGATTACGAAACCGTCAAGCACTTTAAGTTGAAATGTGGTATCCGACTTGTGTTGCACATTGATGGATAACTGCATATTTCTCTTGTTGAATAATTGACCAGATTTGTTGAAGATTTGCTAAACGCTACTGTGAGCGCTTCGACAGCAAAGCGTTTGTGTGTTATACGGAATAAGTGTTATCTCAGTTCACAGATGGTTTCTGTATTGTTTCTATATAAGAATGTCGACACAATGTATTTGCTCTGGCTCTTGTCATCTTGCTCCGTTTTTATGCTTGTTGTCAACAGCAAAATGTGTCGGTTGGTCAGTGTTGTTGTGATTGGACGTCTGGGTTAAAGTCTGCATTGGAGCTGATTTTTGACAAATTATGTAACTAAAAGTAATTTTTATAGTCTCCTAATGATTGGAATTATATAAATAAAAAAATGCTGAAATCCCGCCAACACTGCACAAATGTAAAACATTTTAGTAAAACATGACTACTGAAGTGAGTAGCCTATATATCACTTTTTTCTCTTTTTTTCTTCCTTTTTTTCAGCAAACTTTATTTGGAGTCAAAAAGACCCAGATAGCTTACAATAATAGCATTTTAAGCCAATTAAGCAAAAAAGATAAAATTTAAAATAAAACCATCAATTAGACATAGGTCAGAAAAAAACTGGTATAACACTTGACATTCTGTCCCCCTCACATTTGAAATGATGGCTACGCCCCTGTTTGGACATGTTACTAATCCAAAGCACTCAAATATTATTGAAGAAATATAAAAAAAACTTTCTTTCATCATAGCTTTAATATTTAGTATACCGGTGACAAGTACTGGATACATACGCATTGCGGCTAATGAGCCTTCGTCAGGGTGTGAGCAGCAAACACAATCTGAGTTCTCTTTAAGGTTTACTTCAGCGATTAGCATTAAGCTTTGTATTAGTAGAAACCAGGGAGTATATTCAAATGATCGTACTTTCCCCCCTCATATGACACTGTGACGAGAGAATTATGTATTTTATTTCTGGAAAAATTCCTCCGATGACGCAAATATCGTCATTTTGCGTCATCGGAGAAGTTTTTGTCCAGAGGCTGAAGACTACAGCCAGCAGGAGGCGCTGTTTCTGCATGTTGGAAGTTGCAAGTGATCCAGCCAGTAGCCATACCAGGGCAGTGAAGCAGTGTATTCTGGGAATTGTTGTCTTTCATCCCCATGAGACAAAAATACATTTTCTGTGTTTTCTCAGTCTAGAAGGCACCAAATTCAAAAATAATTTCACATTTCTACTACATTAATGACCCAGTTTAAATACAGATTCATCTGCCCAGCGCTGAAGTACCCCTTTAAGTTTATTAGTCATATAACAATCACCTGGTCACGCTGTAGAGGACAAGCAAATAATACAAAAAATATATCTCACCTAATATATTGGCTATGTAATTTTGAATCTTATTTAAAAAAAAAAATAGATTTGTATTGTATTAACAACTCAGCTGTGTGTGGACACCTTTTGAGTAGAATTTTTACTGCAAATAAAACTCCTATAGTCCATAAATACTGTAGTTTTAGCTTATTTTAATATAAAAATTCAGTTAAATCATCAAACATTTGTATGACTTGCCAGTGACTTTCTTGACCCAAGCTATGACTTGACTTGCTTGACTTGACTTGAGTCACTCGACTCTCACAAAAATTGACTTGGACTTGCTTGAGACTTGAAGGTTAAGACTTGAGACTTGCTTGTGACTTGCACATGTGTGACTTACTCCCACCTCTGGTACTTACATTGAACATTTGATTGTAATCCATACCTTTGTATCGATGTTATCAAGATGAGTTTGCTCTTCTTGTCATATTTTATTACCATTTTCTAAACTATAGCAATAACGTGATAATGTGAGAAAATGTTGAAGGTGTCTGAATACATTTGGTTTGACTGTGTGTGTGTATATATATATATATATATATATATATATATATATATATATATATATATATATATATATATATATATTCATGCACATATGGATAGTTGTCTGATATGGCAGCGTTTGTATGTGTTTTCCTCAGCAATGGCAGCAGGGGCAGCGGATGGTGATTTATGGGGCGGTCTTCCTCATCATGACCCTCCTCATCCTCTACAGCTCAAACAGCTCAGCCGATCTTTCCAGCTCCTTTAAAGTCAGCGAGTTTCACCACAAGGTCAGAAACACCAACCTCAAGAAATGGGCTGGGAAAGAGGGATACCTTCCTGTTTACGGCAACAAGGTGATCAACAAGTCATGAAATTCCTCTTTATATGGCAAAAACATTGTGTGTAGTTACAATTTGGACTCAGAAGTTGCTAGAAACTTTTGATAAACAATTACATTTTAGAGTGGCCTTTTACTGTGGCCTGCCTAAGGCACAGCTGTGTAATAATCCTGCCATCTAATCAGCATCTTGATATGCCACACCTGAGAGGTGGATGGATTATCTCGGCGAAGGAGAAGTGCTCACTAACACAGATTTAGACACATTTGTGAACAATATTTGAGAGAAATAGGCCTTTTGTGTACATAGAAGAAGTCTTAGATCTTTGAGTTCAGCTCATGAAAAATGGGGCAAAAACAAAAGTGTTGCATTTATAATTGTTTTGAGTGTATATTGTGGAAGGATTAGAAAATGCATTTCAAATCTTAAAGTAGATTTTGGATGAATGCAATATGTAAAAAAGAAAAAATATTTCGGACAATATAAATATATTTACATTGAAAAAATATATAAAAATATATGAGGAAATATAAAAAAACATTATTGTAACATTTTTATATAAATATATTTTAATGTTTGTTAGCATTTTTTTATATTTTCTAATCTTAAAATACAATTTTGTATTTTTTTATCTTTTGGACAATATAAATATAGTATAATTGAAAATATATTTAAATAAAATGTATTTATATGTGTAAATATAAGTGAAATTATTGAAACATTTTTATAAACATATATTTCAAGATCTATTATTAGCATGTTTTGAAATGTTTTAAAACAAATGTACAAAGATATGTTAGTAATTCAATAATTTTATATACATATATTTGAACATCTATATTAGCATTTTTTTATATTTTGAAAAATATTTTTGCTGGATGGAATTTGAGCATTCTTGTGTATTTTCTAACCGTAAAATACATTTTGGCAGAATGCAACACGGTTTGGACAATATAAATATATTTACACTGAAAATATATTTTAAAAACTGGTCAAAAAATACAAATAAGTACATTTTGAAAATTTGCATATCAATTTATTTAATTGATATATATTAGCATTTTTATATATTTTGAAATATCTTTTTGCTAGATGAATTCTCTGTTGTTTCAGAGCATGAGCCTGCACTGCCATCACTGCGCGTTAGTGACCAGCTCTAGTCACGTGTTGGGGACTCACGCCGGAGACGAGATCGACCGCACGGAGTGTGTCATCCGCATGAACGACGCTCCGACCTCCGGGTACGCATCAGACGTAGGGAACCGGACCAGTGTGCGCGTCGTGGCTCATTCCAGCGTATTCCGGGTCGTGCGCAAACCTGTGGAGTTCCTCAATCACTCAGAAAGCCCTGCCATCATATTCTGGGGCCCGTCGACAAAGATCGGACGCGATTCAAAGGGAACTCTGTACCGGCTGATCCAGAGAGTCAGTATGACCTACAGGAACATGATGTTCTTCGTCATCTCGCCAAGCAAAATGCAGAAGTTTGACACGCTCTTTCAGAAAGAGACCGGCCGAGACAGGTAAACACCTCCAGTGCCACTTTTAACATCTTTGGGCTTTACAGTTTAGGACCCAAGACCAGTTGTGACATCGATTATTGTCAAAAACAAAACTTGAATGCTACAGCAGTGTTATTTAAGTATCACTGATATAGTATTTACATTTTTGTCAATATTTTTAATGAGATTTAATTTTTTCATTCTCTTGTTTTCATTTAAAAGGTGCACTATGTAACATTTTTTCAGTAAAATATCCAAATACCACCAGGCCAGTGTTATATATTTTGTTAAGTTGAGTTCTTACGATATCCCAAATGTTTCCAACTATTTGTAAATCGTGAGAAAATTCCTATTTTAACCAATGAACCGGGACGTGTGAGGGCGTCGCCTGTCAGTGACATCATATCTGCGTTATCCTCGGTTTCTGGTTTTATTCGGCAGGAACGCTTTTGTTAGGGGTATAACAGCTTAGACCCAGAGACCAGTAGTGAAGAATGAAGACAAAGAGTCAGGAGTGCAATTAATTAAAGAAAAATTTTACTTACGAATAGTTTGCAGTTTCATCAGCAGAAGCCAGCTTCAAGTCTCACAAGGAGTTCGTAGGCTGCGCTTCCTCTCTACCGGTCTCGTCGTACCATACATACAATTGTCCCAACAGTTATACTGTTTTCAAGGTCTAGCCTCGTCATTACTTCAAGGTGTATGATTCTGATTGGCTCAGAGAAAATGTACAGTCATGGTAAATTTCCACACAAGGATAGATAGCAGAGCATATCATTAAACTAGGCAGACTAGTTGTCGCCCCATGACTAGATTTAGATCATTGTTGACCTCGGAGGTTGCAGAAAGGCGTCTTCACGTCTGGTGTTGTCCATCTTAAATATTAGGCCTGCACAGATCATGCAACGCACACACACACTCGCTCCCCAGAATCACAGCTCTCCCAAGGTTGTAGAGTCTTATCAACAAAGCAGTTCACCAAAACATACTGATAACATGTGCTTTCTCTCAGTGAGAGGTACAGACAATAGTACAGGCAATATTCATCTTGATTCTTTAGTGTTTTAGTAAAAGGAAATATAAAATGAATAAAATATAATAAAAATGAAAGACAAATTCGTATTTAATCTATGGAAGCCGTGCTAAGTGAGCAAAGACTGTTACTGCACTCCCAGCATGTTAGGGGCTGTGTTACACATAGGCCAGACACCACTCAAAGACCAAATACAAACTTTAGAAAACATAAACGAAGAACAAACAATCAATAGTTCTATTGAGTAAAATCAACTGTAATTAATCATTAGAAATAAGAGGATAAATATTAATTAAGGCTTTGATTATGAATCTTATTAGGCTATTTACAGGTAATAATTTACAGGTGTCTAATATGATAAACAGAGCTGCGTTACCTCATACTCATGATTGGACCGTGGCTTAATAAAAGTCCCGCTGCTTGCCCTCGTGTGTTGCGATATTAACAATAAATCTTATTAACAATCGCTCCAGTGGCCTCGCTCAGCTCCGCAACACTCGGTCCTACTCTGCTTCACACTACAGTAACATTAATAATCACATCCATGAACATGATTTCTGCCCGAGTGAAGACCACATGTCCCAGGATTCTCAAACTTGGCATCATCAAACTACGCCTTTGCTTTGAATAAACAACCTCTAGCGGTTGGAAAAGTTACATAGTGCACCTTTAAAAGTTTTAGTAATTTTGTTGTGTTTTTGTCATTTTTATTATTATTTTAATGTCTATATAGTTTTTAGTTTTGGTTATTTTAGTACTTAAACATAAACTAAACTAAAATGAGAAATGTTGCTTTGGAAAACAACTGAAATAAAATTGTAATGTTTCAGAACAAAAATATTTTAAGTGGACACTAATAGCCTTGCTACATTACAACATAAGTAAGGAATAATTGACTCCGGGCCGTTGAAATATTAGAAAAATAATGCACACCCGAGGTGGTGATGCGGTCACGACGCGAAGCGGAGTCAATTATTCCGCTTATACTACGGTTACCACACCTCAAGACATTGATCCGATGATATATTTAAAGGGATTCGTCCGGTTTTTGTACTTAAATCGCTATTGTGAGTAGGACTATTTCTTCCGCGTCTCATCCAACGGCTCTTTTGCTAGTTCCGAAATGTCATTTTAAAGCAGGGGAGGCTTGAGCCGTTGATAGCATTCTACTGCAGTTATTAATGTAGTTATTAGAAAGAGAGCGAGAGCGACAGACACACACAGACAAACACAAACACACAGAAAGAGACAGACAGAGAGAGAGAGAGAGAGAGAGAGAGAGAGAGAGAGAGAGAGAGAAGAGAGAGAGAGAGAGAGAGAGAGAGAGAGAGAGAGAGAGAGAGAGAGAGAGAGAGAGAGAGAGAGAGAGAGAGAGAGAGAGAGAGAGAGAGAGAGAGAGAGAGAGAAAGAGAGCTAGTGTGAATTAGGCTACCTCTGTGCGTCTCTAAACAGCGCTGTTATTACCTCACTAGTGGAAAAACGTAATGTGTAGCGTTTAAGTTGCTACACTATATAGGCAAACTGATAAAATCGTCAGGGCAGCGCTAACAACAATTTTTGTGCAAAATGTATTAGTTAACTATGCGAAGTGATATGGAGCTGTAATGCGGTCAAGAGAGCTGCCTGGAACTACGTTCGCTGTGCGTTTCCCAGAAAATAATTGCACACCTCAGATTCAAGCATGCAATGCCCCCGTAGTATAAATATTTATATTATATAATACTAATACTAAAATAATATCGCCCAGCCCTAATTTGTTCTATGTTGTGGTTGGACATTGTTTTGATTTCTATATTTTCAGTGTTTGTTATTGTTTCCTGTTTTCACAGAAAAAAGTCTCAGTCCTGGTTAAGCACAGGCTGGTTTACCATGGTGATTGCCATAGAGATGTGTGACAACATAAAGGTTTATGGGATGGTGCCGCCAAACCATTGTGGGTAAGATGAAAGTTTTACTTTGGGAAACAGTGAGCAGTATATTTCATCGTACCACTGTGATAAATAATTATTTTCATCCAAGTCGGAGCCGATGGCCTCACGGGCGGTGACCCGAGTTCGAGTCCCGGTTCGGGGACTTTTCTCGATCCTGTCCCCCTCTCTCTCCCACATCACTTCCTGTCAGGTCTCTATACTGTCCTATCTCACCAACAACAGTTGGGTTTCAGAAGTAAAAACCTCCATTAATTTTCTCCATAGCTAAATTGATTTTTAACAAAAACGTATGAACCATTAAAGACAGCTGTACTGTGAGCCAGATGTGTTTAACAGCAGAATCCGTTTTGGAAAAACTACATTACCCATGATGCTGTAGAGAAAATTCCTCCAATCAGAGTGGAAACATGCAAAAATATCTCATTAGCTCCACCCACTCCCATGAAGCACTGCGGATTACGTCTTCCTACACTCTCAAAATACTTAAATATGTGTATATAAATGCATATTTTGGAAATTACATAAAAATTTTAAAAGAGTAGTTTATATTTCCCAATCGTTTTTGATTGTGCTGTTCACAATTCCTCATGGGATTGTAGTTATTTCCCTCACTAAAGCCGTTCAGTTCAGTCTTTTTGTCCAATTCAGTTTTTTTTTCTTCAAATCAAAGTTTGTAATGATTCACCTCGTTGCTGATTGGCTTGCGAAAAATTTGCCGGACGGGGACTGTTGCTCTATTTAAAGGCAAAAACCATACAAATTTGAATCAATAAAATACATTTTTCTGAATTGTCTTCCCTGTAGGAGACGCCCTCAGCCCAAACGAATGCCCTATCACTATTACAAACCCAGAGGTCCAGACGAGTGTGTGACGTACCTGCAGAACGAGAGGGGTCGCCGTGGATCACACCATCGCTTCATCACTGAGAAACAGGTGTTCGCACGCTGGGCCAAGCAGTACAACATCAGCTACGCCCATCCAACCTGGTGAGCAACAAAACAATCAAACACATCCAAGATGGCGGCTTTTGAAACCGGGTGAGCTTCTGAACCGAAATGGCTACCATTTCAAATGCATTGCCTGCTCAGAAACGTATCCAGTATGGCTGCTGGTTTCTCTCTGATCTGGATTAATAACTGAGCCAAAATGGAGGCCATTCAGGGATGCAGGAACAGGCCACGGGCGGACAATCTTTGCTTTCCTTTGGAGATGATGGAACATTTATTGTCTTGAGCATGACGCTTTCAAAAACATCTACATGTTACTGCCATAAAGTTGTCCTACGCCTTCTCTTTCTCTTTCAGTTTTTCACCCATAATCAATCATTTCTCAGAGAATGGGTGTCAGTTGCCAAATGAGAGATTCAGTCACATCTCGTGGTACAATCCACACGTTTGAATGTTAATCATTTAAATCATCTCAGAATAGAAATGAGAGATGAAACTACTTTACAAGGTTGTTTTATTTTGTAAATAAGAACTATGTACATTATTAGTATTATTACAAAAAAAAATATTTTTACAAGTTTATATGGTTTTAAAAAGCCCTAAACAAAACAATATTACAAAAAACACTTTATAAACAACCAGGTAAAGGGTCTATTGGAATGAAAGTTATTTATGCCTTTATATCCAAGAACGATAACTATATCAGCGGATGATATCGTTCTGTTTATCGCTGCAGTTTTGGCGTCTGTCGCTTTAAATGCTCTTTAAAGCAGGGGGCATTCTGATTGGCTGTCAACGTTTTTATCGTGCATCAGCTGGGGAAAAAAACGTGATCCAAACGATATTGTTTCTGTGCCGTTATCGTTATACATACACTTCTTTATATCTTTATGGTTATTGTTAGTTATCGTCATTGGTGTGAACGGGCCTTAAGTCATATGAAGCGTGACCAAATGTCAATCAGTCAATCTAGAGCTTCACATTTTATGGTTCACATGCGAGCTTCATTAAAATCATCCTCATGTCCGGGTCATTTTTCACCCACAAAATCAAAGAAAGGCCTGCAGTGTCTGTTTCAATGACCCAGTTCTCATTACTGAAATGTGGAAATTAATTTTGTGTACATGATGTAAAGTATACATCATAATCATACTTGTTACACTAAATTTAATATATGCTGATTACAAAAATAGTGTTGGGCAATCGATTAATCGCATCATAAATAAAATTCTGTGTTTACATAATATATGTGGGTGTACAGTGTGTAATTATTATGTACATATAAATACTTGCACATGCATGTATGTATTTAAGAACATTTTTATATTCATATATAAAATATTTATATTTTTATACAAGATAAATTATATATATATATATATATATATATATATATATATATATATATATATATATATATATGTACACATGCAAATAGTTCTTAAATGTAAACAAGAATGTGTGTATTTAAATATACATAATTATACACTGTATTAATCGATTGCCCAGCACAAAAAAAAAAAAACATATCTTGTCCATAAATTTTGATTTTTTCATTACTGAATTTTTATGCGATGAGTGTTTAAAGGTGCAATAAGTTAAAAAAAATCAGTAAAATATCCAAATACCACTAGGCCAGTGTAATATATTTTGTTAAGTTGAGTTCTTACGATATCCCAAATGTTTCCAACTATTTGTAAATCGTGAGATAATTGCTATTTTAACCAATGAACCGGGACGTGTGAGGGCATCGCCTGTCAATGACATCATATCTGCGTTACCCTCGGTTTCTGGTTTTATTCGGCAGGAACGCTTTACTCACCGCAGTGTGAACAAGTGTCACAGCAGCCGCTGAGTGAACGCACAGAGTAACGTCATAACATCATGTTCAACACACTCAGATGTGTCTAATATGATAAACAGAGCTGCGTTACCTCATACTCATGACCAGTGTTGGAGGTAACTAGTAAAGTAACGCATTACTTTTCAAATTTACAACAAAATATCTGAGATACTTTTTCAAAAAAGTAACACAAGTTACTTTTACACATTTATTTGACTGCCAGCTCTCCTGTCCCCATGAAATCGAGAGTAAGTGCTGAGGCGTTGTGTGTGAACATGATAGTTATTGTAATTCTAGACTACATTTAAGCATTTATTCACTCACTTGCATAAAGATTGAATATTCCTCAAAAATAATAAAATCAGTCAAATGCAAAATATGCAAACCTCCAATAATTAAATGTTAAATAAAATGAATATTTTTATGCAATTAATCTACCTTAATTGACCAATTTGCTGCTGACCTTTAATGATTCAGTTAAACCATGAGCAAAAATTACTAGATTTTTTTTTTATTGGTAAAACTTTTCTCCTGCATCCTATTCTTCCATTATCCAGAATGGCAGCGCAGCAGAGCGTGTACATTTGTATTTTTACCTCAGCCTGGGGCTTATTATTTCAATTTTGGTATGAAGAGATATTTTCATTTGCACAAAAATAGAACATTTTTGTTATAAAAAAAAACAAAAACAAGAAAACAAGCCCATTCCAGGTGAGAAAAATTAATGCAAAAATAACGTAACGCATTACTTTTCTTAAAAAGTAACTAAGTAACTCAATAAGTTACTTTTTAAGGGAGTAACGCAATATTGTAATGCATTACTTTTCAAAGTAACTTTCCCCAACACTGCTCATTACTGGAAAAGCGGAAGTGGAGCCGGCGACTGTGGCATAATAAAAGTCCCGCAGCTCGTAAGCCGTGTTGCGTTCATCTTATTAACAATCGCTCCGGTGGCCTTGCTCAGCTCCCACAACACTCGGCCCGTAACGTTAATAATCACATCCATGAACATGATTTCAGCCTGAGTGAAGACCACATTTCCCAGGATTCTGCGCTCAAACCTGGCGTCATCAAACTACGCCTTTGCTTTGAATAGACTCCCTCTAGTGTACGGAAAAGTTACAGAGCAACTTTAAACTATTAAAAAATAATTTCCATTAATTGAAATAAAGCTGAGATAAAAATGACAAACACTTGAAACTGAAAATATAAACATAAAAGCTACTTCTAAATACTGTAATAGTATATAAGTAATACTAATATAACAGTGTTGGGATTTTCCTGCAATGCGATTTATTTAATGATGAAATTTGAATTTGGAGGGTATTTGTGTCATAATGCAAAACACCTCGGCTTCATGTGAAATAAATATTTTCTTTCATTTGATTGTGGGTGAAATATGACCTGAGCATGTCTTTTGTGAAGTTCAAGAAAAAAGTTTCAAGAAAAAAAAAGGTTATATTATATTTAACGTATGTCAGCGGTGTGTAGAGGCCTTTTGGTTTATGATGATCTTTTTACCAAGTAGTTCTGATGTTATTGATCAGTTGTACAATTTGAATCGTTCTGGCTACAGCTGTTAGTGCACAAACACACATTTAAATATCACGCTATGACGAAATCGCTAAATGAGTATTTTCATATCACTGTTGTAAATGCTCTGCTCTCATTGGACGATGCATTTTCAGGCACCGTGCTCTCATTGGAGAACTCAAGTAGTCGTTGGTAACAGCTCGTGGTAGTTGGGGTATCTTATGTGCTGCTTTAAATGTCTTGCCTTTCATTTGTACAACAGCTGATCAGCTGATAAATAACAGAACATTTGCATTAAGTTGATCTTGCATCTCAAATGTCCCCTAAAATAATGAAGTGTCAAAAATCAACAAACATGAGACGAAACCGTAGCTTTGAATGACATATCACTGTCAAAAAACAGTTTAACTCCTGCTCAAAATGATCTGTTATCACCCGTAATGTTGAAACCTTCAGAGAACTGATTTGCTTTTCCCTCACTCAAATGTCCACCCAAGCACAAGGGCAGAGGGATTGTGGGTAATTGTATCGACATGAAGGGTTTCAGACTGAAATCAGTATGTACGATTATGATAAAGATGATTATTACTCATGAATGCAGTATGAGCTGATAGTTTTGCTCTTCGCTCTTTATGAATGTTCTTTACATGCCTGTCTTAAAAAATAAATAAATGTATACCTTTGAAAACAGACTCTTGAGTTTCATGATTTGTTTGTTTATGGTTCTAACAATATTCATGACAGTTCACTGTTACAAACTAATAGAGTCAATACAAAAAGATTCACAAAATGTACATTGTTCATAAGTTCAAAGACATTGGCCTGTACAGATTTGAGTGCACACATGGTCCGCTCCACTTCCTATTGTCCTTCAAATGCACTTCCCGTGCTCATCCTTTGGACAGGTCAGGAAAAGCAGCTGTGATTTTCTGCCGGAGTCCTGATAAACTGATCAATATGGCCTCCTGCATGAACGAGAACATTTCATGACCTGCAGCGCTTAAACTCATCGCTCAAAACACATTTCTAGATTTCTACAGGGGAAATATGGTTCATTTTCTTGGGCTGGGTATTGACACAAATTTGTCTTAGACATTGGGTGGACCAAAGTTATGACTGTTTTTTGCATGGGGAGGGCATATTTGTCTTATTGCTTTATTTAAAGGAATTACATTATTAAAGGATTAAAAGGGATTTAAGAAAAAGAAATAAGAACGGTAAAAGTTTCAGTTATATTCTAGTAAATTATTTGCAAGTAATATATATTTTTTAAAATACGCACATATTCACTCTTATTTTCATCTGCCTAATATGTAAAAATGCGAAACTTTTCTTGTCACGTCAAATTCAGTTATGATTTACATAAATAATGTCATATTTTCAATTCAAAATGGTGAAATCTCATTAAAAAATTTTTTTTTTTAAGTTTGCTTTAGTGTTGGTCGCTGAAATTTTTTGTTATAAAACAGTTGTCAAATATTAAATGTCCACCCAAACACAAGGGCAGAGGGATTGTGGGTAATTGTATCAACATGAAGGGTTTCAGACTGAAATCAGTATGTACGATTATGATAAAGATGATTATTACTCATGAATGCAGTATGAGCTGATAGTTTTGCTCTTTGCTCTTTATGAATGTTCTTTACATGCCTGTCTTAAAAAATAAATACAGAACGGTAATTTTGAAATTTTGTATTATAAAACAGTTGTCAAATATTAAATGTTTAGCTACTTACGACACTCTTTCACTGATATAACTAAAGTGTCGCGTTGGAATTCGCACTAACACTGGTGCGTTCACACCAGACGTGAATGAAGCGATAAGCGCGAGTGATTTACATGTCAAGTCAATAAAAAGACACGAATAGACATTCTGCCACGTGAATTGAGTGTTTGACACACAACACGTGTGATTTGCGTGAGTTGAAAAATCTGACATTTGGCGGATACTTTGGAGGAGCTTGCTCTAGTAGTGCTAACAATGAGGACACAATCATATGTGGATCCCGGAGCGGTACGATACATCTTCGTGCTTTATAGAAACAGGAATAAAAAACGGATCTTGCTTGGAAGAAAGTGAATGAGGAGGTCAGACAATCTGGTAAGTTGTAAAAAATGCTCTTTACTCAATTTTAGCTCTACACACAGGGTGATTTCAGCGTGATTGGGACACTTTTTGCCATTGAGATGACTTGGAAGTGTCCCAATCACCCTGAATTCACCCTACTGAGACTACAAGCTAGTTAAAGTCTGCAAATTGAGCTTATTCTGCGTATTTTAAAACAATCCATGTCAGCCATTTTGCATCGAGACGAGCCGCCTGGCAGAAGCCCCTCTCATGACGTGAGTTTGTGTCTGTTGTAGTGAATGACACGCGTGAATGAAGCGCGTAAACTCAAAATGTTCAAGTGTCCAACTACACACGAATAGCGCGATAATGAAAATTTGGCCATTTGTAATTATTCGGAGGGACTTGTCCCCCTCAGTGTCTATGGTGGTTACGGCCCTGAGGTTCAGTACATATCACTTTATCTCTCTCAACTAATGCAGTAAACTATACAGGAAACCCTGTCAGCGTGTCCATTACTATAACATTAAAGGTCACATTTAACAGCTGATTTATATTCAAACAATTAAATAGCACATAAGGCAGTTTTTATAATATAACTAGTAGTAAAGCGGAATAAATGAACAAGCGCTTCGCCTGAAATGAACTGCAGTAAAAAAAAGAGCATTTATTCTTTGAATTTCATTATAAAATGTACAGAATTTAGACTGTTTCATATAATAAGTTACAAAGCTTATTGTGATTTATTGTGTGGCAGGTGAGTTACAAATGTTTATTGAAGTTTTATTCACGCATCGACTGAAAACTGCATCGATTCTTGGGATTTAAGAATCAATATTGGTTTAACAAAATGAGAGTCGACTCAAATCGAGAAATCAATTTTGTAAACCCAGCCTAACGAAACCAATTTTTCCCCATGGAGCCGTTAACAAATATGCATTTTGTCTGTCACCTCAGTGCGGATGGTGCGACTGCCCTGCCCGGGACAGGTGTTGAGGTAAAGGTCAAAGAGCACGCTGGGTTCAGTGATGTGCAGGTTCTCATCAGCATCAACACTGGCCTCTAACCCCTGGAGACCACCAAACACCACCAGCATGTGCCTGACGGAGAACACAGTTGAGTTATATTTCTCATAACCTGTCAACTGTCAGTCCAACTTCTTTAACCTGAAAATCACATTTCCAACTTAAATTGCCATAATTGGAGATAAAATACCATAGATTAGTCACTTTTGAAAGCATTATAAAAGCAAGTTTTAAAAGTAAATATTTTACAAAACATGTTTTATGCTACAACTGCAAGAAAATCAAAGCCATAAATTTGAGGTTGACATATCAAAAAATTAGCTTTCAGTAAGATTTCATTTGGGCGCAGTACCAAACACTTCCACTAGTTGACCTCCAAGCTCCTCTCACATCTCACATGATTTTAGTAAAATAATTCATATATTTCTGCACAATTTAAACTAGATATCCTAGATAAGATATCGTATTCAGAAGTGGCATGGCAGTATTTGATGTGAATCCAACCTTTAAGACGTAAAAGGAAATGCAGAAAGATCACGCTCAAGACATGACGCATCACTAATGGAAATTATATCGTATTTCTTTATATTTTAAACACGGATGTTACCTTTTGAACACATGGCATGAACACTTACAGAGCCCTGCACATGACATGCAAACAAAACTGTCATATGATATAAATATCACGGACATAAATTAAGGATTTGTTCCCACGTTTTAGTCAATTGTGGCCGCGATTTACTAAACTGTCCCCTTGTTTTAGTTAAATCATGGCCATGAATTATGAAATAATTTGTTAATTGTGGCCATGTTTTACAAATTCATTCCCTCAAGGGGACTAAACAAATTATTACATTGTGGCCATGTTTTAGTAAAAAAAAGTTTTTTTGTTTTTTTTTCAGCATGTCATGTACGGTGCTCCATAAACCGGGCACATTGGGAAAAGACACCACATGCCAATTTTCAAGTCAATCAGATTTTTGCCAAAGCCATTTTTTTCATGTTAGAGCGCCACCAAATATCTAATTCCGTTCACAAGTTATAGCCATTTTAGTAAAAGTGGCTCCGCCCATTTCGAACATTTTGGTGGCCCATTGTGAATCTGAAAAACTTTTTTTTTATTAAATGACAATTCAGACTCAAGAGAATTTTGCTGCACTGGTTTGGTTCTGATCAGGCCAAAAACCTAGGACTAGTTCATAAAAGTAGTTTTTTCCAAAATACTCGAAAATTTAACCGAATCATACGCTTAAAGCTACACTATGTGATATTTTCCCCATCGAGCGGTGAAAAGGTATCTGACCATCCAGTGAATATTAGTTTCTGTTCCTCTCAATTCCGATTTCGTTTTAACTCCTACGGTGGCTGATTTAGTCCAAGATTAATATGGCTTCCAGTTCGATCAAGAAAACTATTATAATTTGCAGTTATTTAATTTGTCAGTTAACATGTAGGTTATGACATCTATGTAAAATGAATAATAGTTTTACCTTTTCGTTATTTTTTACCATTTCATTGCTAACATCAGCGATCAGGTTCCCAGACGAATGCAAGCTAATCTTAGTAAAGTAACTTTTATCGGTGCTATCGTTATTCTGTATATTGTACGACATCACTAGCGTAAGGCAAAGTTTACATTGTAGGCTATATCAGTCTCAAGCAATCCCCCTCTTCACATTCGACACAGTGCCATCGAGTGTTAAAACACCAAAGGCGGCTTGAATTTACGGTATGTCCCTCTTTGGCTAATGTACTTTCAAGATGGAGGGGCAACATGGCGACGCGCATTCGAACCCCTCACCCGTATGTATTTCAAATGGCATATTATACACTTAAGAGAATACTTTATTACTTGAAAGAAGTAAATATACATTAATGAGCACATATTTTTGAAAGAACTAAGTGTTTTTTGCTAAGAATAAACTAAAAAAGTTACACAGTGTAGCTTTAACAGTTTAGGAGCAATTTCGTACTTTTGACCGCAGTAGTGCCCTCGTCAGGCAGATCGGGGTGATGTTGTAGATGGGATGGGTACTACCAACCCTCAAAGTTACAAGTCTCTACGACGTACAGTTTGGTCTGCCTGATTACTTTTAGGGGAAAATGCAGATCCTTTTCAGGATTTTATCATTTATCATGTCTATGGAAAAACAATCACCACATATGAAAACTAGAGTCTGAAAGCTTTCAAATGATGTGTTTTGTTTGTGGTTTAGAAGAAGTAAAAAATATGTCATAGAAAACGTCCCAGTGAGACAGATCTAGATGCATCCATCAGCCATAAAATAAGACAGCCCGAAACCTGTGCAAAACTCACTTGAATGGAGACAGAGTGACGTGATCAACGCTGCTTCCTTTATCTGATGTGCCAATGGTCAGATCATATCCGCCTTTATACGGACACTCTGTGAACACAGCGCCTACACAAACACACACAAGAGGGACTCATTTTCAGTTACTCGCTGCTGGAGAATAAAGGATGACATAGATGAATAAATGTGAAGAACTCACTGAGACAGGAAGCCAGACGGACACCGTAACCCCAGTACAGCCCACCTTCTGTCCTCGGGACGTGAGGAGCCACGACTGAACCTTTATACACTTTCCCCTCTGAAACACACACAGGGTTCAAATACATGTCACAGATTTATAGGGATGGTTGATTATGATTTCACTTATTTAAATTTAGTTTGGTATATATATTCAGTATATACACCGATCAGACAGGTGAAGTGAATAACACTGCTTATCTATCATCAAGGCTCCTGTTAGTGGGTGGGATAAATTAGGCAGCAAGTTAAATATTTGTCCTCAAAGTTGATGTGTTAGAAGCAGGAAAAATGGGCAAGCGTAAGGATTTGAGCGAGTTTGACAAAGGCCAAATAGTGATGGCTAGACGACTGGGTCAGAGCATCTCCAAAACTGCAGCTCTTGTGGGGTGTTCCCGGTCTGCAGTGGTCAGGATCTATCAAAAGTGCTCCAAGGAAGGAACAGTGGAGAACCGGCCACAGGGTCATGGGCGGCCAAGGCTCATTGATGCACGTGGGAGTGAAGGCTGGCCCGTGGGGTCCGATCAAACAGACGAGCTACTGGAGCTCAAATTGCTCAAGAAGTTAATGCTGGTTCTGATAGAAAGGTGTCAGAATACACAGTGCATCACAGTTTGTTGCGTATGCAGACCAGTCAGGGCGCCCATGCTGACCCCTGTCCACCATCGAAAGCACCAACAGTGGCATGTGAGCATCAGAAATGGACCACGGAGCAATGGAAGAAGGTGGCCTGGTCTGATGAATCACGTTTTCTTTTACATCACGAGGATGGCCGGGTGTGTGTGCGTGGCTTACCTGGGGAACACATGGCACCAGGATGCACTATGGGAAGAAGGCAGTGTGATGCTTTGGGCAATGTTCTGCTGGGAAACCTTGGGTCCTGCCATCCATGTGGATTTTACTTTGACACGTACCACCTACCTAAGCATTATTGCAGACCATGTACACCCTTTCATGGGAACGGTATTCCCTGGTGGCTGTGTCTCTTTCAGCAGGATAATGCGCCACAAAGCAAAAATGGTTCAGGAATGGTTTGAGGAGCACAACTAGTTTGAGGTGTTGACTTGGCCTCCAAATTCCCCAGATCTCAATCCAATCGAGCACCTGTAGGATGTGCTGAACAAACAAGTCCCATCCATGGAGGCCCCACCTCGCAACTTACAGGACTTAAAGGATCTGCTGCTAACATCTTGGTGTCAGATACCACAGCACACCTTCAGGGGTCTAGTGGAGTCCATGCCTCGACGGGTCAGGGCAGTTTTTCAGCAAAAGGGGGACCAACACAATATTATTCATAATGTTATGCCTGATCGGTGTGTATATATAAATAATGATATAAACTAAAACATTAAAAAACTTTGTGAATAGAAAGTTGAAATCAAATAAAAGTAAATATTACAAGAAAAGCATGCACTAAATTAAAATGTTGAATACATTTGAGCTGTAGTACTAAAATTACTAACTGAAATAATAAAAAATAAATAGTCAACTGATGTCATATTTATATTGTATAGTTATTTATGTCATAGGTTGTTTCGAAGCAGCTGTGCAAACAGTGTTAATGTTGCAAAGTTCATTGGTTATGAAACAAATTCAAATGCAACTGATAAGCTTCAGCTCTACAGAAGACAACAGTGACACTATTCAGCTCAATATTAATTATTTCAATAACTGTATGTCAATGTTGTAAAGTTCATCAACTAAAATTTTAATTAAAAAAAGTTTTAAAAAATCATATAATTTCAAACTATAATAGTTTAATAATATAAAATAACACACAAAACGTGTGTATACCTTTCTTTTGGCTCTTGTTGAGCTGTACGGTCACTCTCAGTCCAGTTTTCAGCTGTTTATCGATCTGAACCTCCTGTAGATAGATTAAACAGAGTGAGGTCATTTCCTGTTCATTGAAAGACCAATCAGTCTGCGTGTCTTGAAACACACACCTTCCTCATCCCGCAGTTGACGAAGGACCCTTTGCCCGGTTTGCTTGGCCGATCGAGCACCACCCCCTCTCGAAACTCCGCCTCCTCATCCATGCGCATGTGATGCGGGCTGTCCAGAGGATTCAACAGACCTGAAAGAGCACACACACACACGTTTGAACCGATTCTGCACACGTTCAGCTCTAAAACAGGATCAGTGTTTGATTACTCACCAGCAAACTGCAGGTCTCGATGCTTCGGGAAGAAAGATTTCCGCAGATATCTGCACACAACACAGACGTGATGCCTAAAGGTCTGCGTGCACATTAATATGACATAAATCTGATCGCGAGGGCACTCACTGTGGACACTCGAGGTATTGCAGGATGCGTGCGAGCTGGACGCAGGCCTGGCCTTTCTTACCAATGCCTTTGAACTCTCCCTCAACGGTCCTGAAATATTAAGATAAAGTTTTGAAGCTTGAACTGTGTATTTAAATTGATAACTTTTTTTCTGAATTAAATCCAATACTAATTTTGGGATGCTGATTATAAAAAAATGATGCACTAATTTTTTACTTTATCCCGAAATGTGTAGTAAAATTTTTGCTTCTGACAACCATTTGTAAGGAAGAAAAATTTAAGAAAAACAATGACACGATTCCTCTCTTCATTTAAACCAGATTACAACCATGTTTTTTTTTTACATACATTACATAATTGAATGCCTAACCCATGATTTCAAGGTTAGGATTAAATGGCGGTGAATGCAAACATAACCCAGATGTTTTCAGCCTATTTTGCTAATCACAGAGTTTGCTGAGTAACCAGTGACAAAGACTCACTTTGCGTCCTCCCCCAGCTCGTCAAATATGACCACCTCATCCACACAGAACACCCCACAGGCCCGAGCGATCTGA